>JAKSZP010005513.1:0-124533 GCA_022478985.1 Massospora cicadina | reverse complement strand
CGCTTGAAGCCCTCATCCAGGAATATTCCCGGGTAAGCAACGCGGCACTGAACGCTTCCAAAACTGAAATCATCCTCCTTGGTCGGTCTCAGAACTGCTGGGCCCCAGCAGGTAGTTCCCAACCCAGCCCTTCTGCTCGCCCACGTCCACGCCTTACTAACTCAACACACACTGCTCCACTGGTGCTCCCCTTTGTGCCACGTCCTACCATAGGACTGGTACGCCATCTGAGCGTGTGGATGGAGGCAGGCGGATACGCGTCAGCAGTAATGGAGTGCTGTATACTGGACAACGTGACGAAGCGAATCGCCTCTCTCAGAGCCCACCCTACTACCCTCACTGGCAGGGTTGTTCTTGCCAACTCTATGCTCCTATCCAAAGTCTGGTTCGGAGCCCACGCCATCCCCTTCTCCCCAAGCTTCTTCAAATCCCTGTATGCTTTGCTACAAGGATGGCTTTGGTCAGGCCACCCTCCACCAGTATGGCTAGAGGTCATGTTTGGCCCTCATCATCATGGTGGCATGGGCCTGCTTGACTTCAAAGCCCATGCCGCCAAGATCCTGGGCACCTGGATCGCAGCCGTCACTGCTCCTACACTCCCATCCCAATACTGGTCCCGCGCGGCCCGCTCCAACTTCTCCCAAGCCTTGGGCCTCAATAATCCATCAAACCCCCACTCCCTGATGAAATACCTCGCATCACACACATCAGCAACAGGTCCTCACGGGACTAAAACCCACTACAAACGAATCCTACTCTCCATGCGAAGCGCAGAGTGGAGAATTCGTATTAGTGGACATACAACCCAAAGAGGCCGCCCCTTTCCTCAGTTCACACAAGAGGTACAGGGGCTACCCATCCATGATGGCGTGATCCCCATTTGACCCCAAGTCCTATCCAGGGTGGACTACCTGGACATGATGGACATCCCTTACTCCATTGAGACCCAAAGAACTATCTGTAAATACGCACACCATCCTCTGTTGCAGCCTCAAGTCCACTCCCATGTGTGGCGCTGCCTGAGGCGGGTGTATCGTACAGCTGAGCGCTCTAACGCTTTACACTCATCCTGTGTCATGTGTGGCCAGTATGTAACGCTGTTCCACCACCTGGAGAAGTGCCCCACCTCTAAAGTGATATGGCGCGAAGTCCAACGTCTGCTAGGCCAGGATCAAACGCATCCCTTTAATCTGTCAAGAGATATGTTTGCTTCATCAATGGCCCCCCCTCCCACCCCCTAGTGCTCTGGTGGTTGTTTTCGCCATGTGGACTATCCACACGATTGTCTTGGATGCCATCGCTGGATCTATCCCCACCCTCCCTGAAGCTGTCCACAGATTCCGGTCTCATTTGGTGGACCACTTTCAAGCGTGGATGTTTGAATATCTCCCACCGCGTCGCCAACAGCTGGTCTCCTCCTGGTTCCCAGTCTGGTTCATCAAATCAGACCCCTTCCTCCACACGTGCTCAATAGTGGCTACGGCCCCTTTACACGCTCCCTCCCCCTCCCCATAAGTGGCGTTCCCGCTGGCAACAAGAGATAGCATCGCTTCTCTGGGGTGCCTCCCCTGGTACTATGTTTTGTCTCATCTGAGTCATATTCGGAAGTGTCCATCCCATGGTCGGCCTTCCCCGCAATAAATTTAAAATTTAAAATTCATATATTTATAATTTGGGTTTATTATAAAGATATTGCCTAACTGCAGCCATGTTTGGCTTAAATCAACAAGAATTGGACTTTGAGAGTGAGCTTGGGAGGGCTATTGCCTCCCTTTATACCTTGTCTTGGAGTCAAGGCATGTTGCTGGGGTTAAGTATACTTGCAACTGTCTTCCAGGGGGTGTTTGTCCAATCTTGTAGCGCACACCAGGAGAGTAGTATCAGGAGTCCTGTCAGCCTTATGGTCTTTAACATGGATCCTGTTTCCCAACTCATTCGTGGCTCATTGGAAGGAGCCAGTGCGTTACAGAGAGGAGCTGCCACAAACTTTCCGCTGGGATGGCTTCTTACCGCTTCCACCTCCATAAACCCCTCCAATTTTATACACTAACTCCTGGGTGGTGGGAAGGGGAGATAGGGGAACAATATTCAGCGAGGTTTCTATCACCCAATTTCTATCTACCACATGTTTTAAATCGCCCAGAAAATTAGAGATTTCCACCTTCTTAACCCTATTTTGTCCAGAATGGAAACTCCTCACAAATAAGGGGCAGTGGTTGCTTCCTGAGACTTACAGAAACTAAAGACTTAAGTCAGGTATATGTAAAAAGTACTATAAAATCATCTTGGACCAAGTAGTATACTGGCATGGATGTCTGCAGGTGTTATTCAGTGACAATAGAACCAGCTTTACCTTCTGTGTGATATCAATACTAAACAAACTAATGGGAATCGAAGGAGTGGTATTTGTTCCATACCAAGTGGAAATGGACGGAATGATAGCTTAAATGTTACCTTAGCAGCAATGCTAAGGATTTATTTGTGTGGAAAACATCTGCTTGGGCAACATACTTAAAATTATTTGGGGAAGGCTGACCATAAGGTGACACTTCTGATATGTAACAATAACCAAGCACTAATATACGTGAGAGGAAACCTAAAGAAGCTTAAGCTGCCCCCTGTTGCTAGCGTAAACGCCAATTAAAGGAAGAAAGTTTCGTGAGTAGAGGCTAGCGCCACTATTAAACACATATGAGGAAAGGGTCTGAAATAAAGAACCGTACCAGGAACCAGGTTGAGACCAACTGTCATTGACAGGATGGTAAATATCCAAACATTCGCGCTTGAAAGTGATCCATAAGGTGCGAATGGAATCGTTGCACATCTTCCTGGAGGGTGGGAGTAGAGCCTGAAATAGCGTCAAGGCAACCATGCGGATAGTCCACATAGTGATTGCCACCACTAAGGCTTGGAGGGAAGGGCGTATAAGGGAATTTAAGGACAAGGCGAAGATGTCCTTAGATAGGCTGAAAGTCTGCGTTTGCTCCTGGAAAAAGAGACGCTGAACTTCATGACAGATTGCTTATAAAGGTGGGCACTCTTCCAGGCGGTAAACCAAAGTCCCATATTGGTCACACACAACACATGAAGAGTGTGATGCGTTGGATCTCTCTGCAGTACAGTATACCCATTTCAAGCTTTATCACACATGTGAATAAAACTGTGTCTTTAAAAGAGGATAATGGGTTTACTTCCAGATGTCTTTCTGGTTTTCTAGGGAGTACAGGATGTCCAACATGTCCTGATATTCCACTATGGCCATGGCAGGGGACCTCCTAGGTATCAAGTTGTTCAGAACGGCTTGTCCTTGTACTTCCTGTTTATATTGGGTGGTAGGATGACCCCTCTGCGAGGTATATCCGCTGATACTGATCCCCTATTCTGCGCTCCTCATAATAAGGAGGATTTTTTAAAAATGGGCGGGGGTCCCAAGTGGGTCTGCAGAAGATGAGTGGGTTGCCATATATGTAAGAAGAGAGTTGGGGCTAGTGGGGTTACGGAGGCCAAGGGCGCAGGCAAAGTTATAGGGCATCTTACTTAAGCTTAGTAGCTTTTTCATACATATCAGTCATAATATGGTATTAGGATCTTGCCATTCAAGTTTTTATATTTTTGTAGAGCTGAATTTCAGCCAATTTATGATTCTGCACTAGAACCAACCTTGGTGATAAGTTTATAACAATATATAACCTAACTGGCTAATATTAAGATCAAATTGTAATGTTAAGCATTTGACTACGCTGAAGGTAATAATAAAGGTGAAAAAATAAGATGATTATAGCCAGCCAGCTCACAAGGAATACCATATTGGCTATAAGTGTACCCTAGTGTGATACTCCTGAATCAGTTGAATAAACAAATTGGTCGCGCTATGGTCTGGGCCATTCAACATTATTGGCTAGTCAGTGATAGACGCCTATACAATAAAAAAATCTACAATGGTCATATTTTTAATAAGGTCCACATTAAATACTTAAAGTATTAATTCTATGAATGATAATAATAATAATACGAATAATAATAAAAATTATTATAATAAGATGACCTAATATATGTATTAAATTTATGATTAAAAAGGCATATGCTAAGTAAAATAATTAAAAAATAATATATAATACGTTATTGATTTCCAATTGCACTCTCCAACACTGACACAAAAATTCTAACAAAAATTTTAGCAGCTAAATTAGGCGCAATTGCATCTGACGTCCTATCACCCAACCAGTTTGGGTTTATACCAGGGCGTTCATTCTGGAACAACATTCACCCTGTTGCAAACATTTGCCAATCCAAAGCAACTGGTGCCCTGGTCTTCTTGGATCAGGAAAAGGCGTATGATCGTGTTAGCTGGCCATACATAAAAGAATGTCTACATGCCTTCAAACTCCCAACAAGATTCATAAAATGGGCGATGCTCCTAACAGAATCTGCAACCATGGCTGTATGCGGCCCTGGATTCCTAACAAACAAGATTAAACCACACAGAGGGCTCAAACAAGGGGATCCCCTCAGCCCACTGCTATACAATTTCAGCTTTGACCCACTCCTCTGAGTAACTGACTCACTTCTCATGGGGATAACCGCACAAGGACAACCAACAGTCAAGATACTGGCCTTTGCGGATGACTGCATAGCAGGTATAGCAAACAAGAAGATGCCTGACAGATGGAATGCACTCTAGAGGAATACTATAAGGTGAGCAATGCATCGCTCAACAAAAGAAAGACAGAAATCATCCTCTTAGGCAAATACACAAACAATTGGGCCACAACATCAGAACCTCATACCAACACATGAAGAAAAAACCCAATCATTTTACCCTTTGCAACACCTCCCATCACCACTCCTGTCTGAAACCTTGGAATCTGGCTAAAAGCAGGGGGATATGCTAATGAGACAATGGAAAGTAACCTGTTACAACGGGTATCCAAACGCGTCGCCTCCCTCAAGGGAAGAACCCCAGGATTGACAGAACGAGTTACAGTTGCTAACTCGCTCATCCTCCCAATACTGTGGTACCAGGCCCACGCAATCGCCTTCTCACCTACCTTTATAACCTCAATCCGCGCACTTATCCAGGGCTGGCTGTGGCCTGGCTCTCACCCTCCTATACGGATGGAAACACTATTTGGCCCACACTCAAGTGGAGGCATGGGACTAATAGATTTTGAAAGCCACGCCAATCACATCCTAGGTACCTGGATAAAGGAAGTCCTTGCTCTAGACCTCCCGCAACAACATTGGTCCAGAGCATCAAGTACTAACTTTACACAGGCGCTCAAATTAACCAACCCACATAGTCCACCCAAACTAATTTCATACCTTGCCAAGCACCCTACTGCAACGGGTCCGCATGGAACCTCCCCTCATTTCAAACATATCCTCCAAAATATCCGCCATATGGGATGGACCATAGAGAACACGGGTACTGAACAGGGAAGGGGACGACCCAGCCCCCAATTCAAATTAAGAAACCTAGAAAACCACCCCCAGAGAGATATGCTCGCAACAACCCCAAGCATAGCTAAGATAGAATACCTAGATATGTTGGACATTACCTATGATTTAACCACACAGAAGGCAATGCGGAAAATGACTCACCACCCACTCCTACAGCTGAGGATAAGAGAAAACACCTGGCGCTGTCTGAGAAGGACCTATAGGACAGCGGACCGGTCCAACTTTCTCCACAAAACATGTGCAGTATGTGGAGGGGAGGGATCCCTACATCACCGCCTAGAAACATGCCCCCCAACCAAAGCTATATGGCAGGAAGTCGCACGCCTGCTTAAGATCCAAAACGAACAGGAATTCTTGATATCAAAGAGCATCTTCGCGCTCCAGATTAAGTCACCGATCCCATCTACCCTCCATTATTTAATAATACCCATTGCAATGTAAACAATCCACACAATTGCATTAGATGCGTTCAAGGGCACAGTCCCAAACATTCATGGGGCTATTAACAGATTCCATGTCCACTTACTGGAGCACTTCCAAGCCTGGCTCTATGGATATATGATACCAAGGCAAAAAGCGCTCATAGAATCATGGTTCCCACTCTGGTTCCTCCACACAGACCCTTTCCTTCACACCTGCTCCATAGCAGGGGAAACCCCTCGGAGTAGTGCACCAACCCCCCATACCTGGCAGTCCCGCTGGCAACAGGGGTAACTTGAGTACCCTGGGGAGCCCAATTTTATATTTGTCGGTTATTTACTTAGTTTTACATATATTTGGTAATGTCTGTCCCCTAGTTGGCTTACCTCGATTAATTAAAAATATGTTATTATTTTTCAATTCTTCTATGATCTTGCGTTTTGAGGAATGTGCCACCTACAACATCTCTGAGGGGAGTGGGATGTACTACTATGTAGTGAAATGCCAATAAAACAAAGTGAATATGGACTTTTGTCAGGACCAGTTCACTATTAAAACCAAATCTATTGTTGTGAGTCACAAAGGTATAGAAAATAAATTATCTGCACGTTTCAATCATGAGATTTATGAACTGGAGGAAAACATGCATTCAGGAACATATAATAAAAAAGTAATTTCAATTAATCCTGGTATTGTATGTAGCGTTGAGAATTATGATTATGTGAGATGACAATAACATGATAAGCAGAGGGTGAGAATTAACTATGCTACTGATAAAGGCTATGAAGAGAAGCATTGAACAAGGGGAGAGATCTAGCTCTTCTAAAGCAGGAATGTTCTAGTGGACTAAAGAATGCTGATGAAATAGATCAATATTAACCAAGCTGATTGACTCAAACCACATAATTAAGTATTGTTTTCCTTCAAAACACATCTTCACTAGATATTCTAGACAATCTGGTGGATGTGTTGAGATCGTGGTATGCCCAAATTATTCAGCTGTTACATATTATTGTTATCTGCCTTATCCTTCTTTAGTTGGCTTACTAAAAGTAACCATAAGGATGTTGGAGTAATCAATGTTCATATTAATAGTTTGGGAGATTTTCTCATATAAATATTAGTTTAGTCTTACTTTTGTGATTTGATTGTGATCATGATGATAATTTATAGCTTTCTAGATAATCAATGACAATGTATGTAAGGAGTTTAATTGTTGAAATAATGATTAATAGCTAGTTTTATCATGCGTATTAATTGGGATTTGTCACTTTTTGATAAGGTTGTTTTTAAAGTTATTAAAGCATTGACAACGCTTTTCTTGGCAGTAAATTTTAAGTTATCCTAGGGTGATGCAGCCTGATGCAAACAAGAAAATTGTCGCATTACCTAAGCAGACTGCTAGCTTTTAAATGTTAATCTACTAGGGTTGGATAAAGGCATTAGGACACGTTATTTTGGAATCCAACCCATGTAAGGTCATAATCTATTCGGAGGTGGATATCAACTAGGAGGATAAACTATTAGATGTTTGATGCGACTCTTTATGTTCGTTTTGATGGAAAAAAGTGCTGTTTTCAAGGGCACCAATAAAAGAGTTGAGCAACAATCTTTTCTATTTAAACTCCTGGTTTTTCAAACAAAGACAGTAAGAAACTAGTTAGTAATGCATTTTGTATATTTATTATCTTGTGTAAGAGTTAGAAAAGTTTCCTTTATCTATTTTTTCTCAGTTACCTGAAGTATAGTCATCATCAGTTTCTGTAAGAGGATACCTGAATGGGGTTGAAACACTTGTAGAGAAGAGACTCAACTGGATAATTATCATCAAACAATTATTACTCTCTCTATTCTTACCAAATTAGTCACAGAAATTATGAAGTAAACCTAAAAAGTTTACATTTGTAGTAGAACTACAATTGTTGCATTGAAGTATATTTTTGTAAGAATGAGCGCTTTAAGTTTTGTCTCCTTACATTCAACCTTTAAGTAATGCTATATAAAATCATATATATCTTATGTCTTCATAAACCAGTGCAAGTGCTGTTTATTTTATATAAGAGCATTTGAGATAAATTCTATTGATGAGTGCTCAATATATTATGGTATATGTACCAGTACATCCTACCCTTCCAATCCCCAGATTGACAAGAGAATTTTATGCAAACTAAAATACTCTAAAAATTATTCTCTAGGTCCTTCTTTTTCTTTTTATTAGAACATGTTTTATTCTGATTTTAAGATAGATTTATATTGGCAGCAATACATCAGTGTATTTATAATGTATTGTTTAGATCCTAAAGTTATCACCAATATATATTTACTCACAAAAATGGATAATAACATCTTTCCATAACTTCTTTACTAAGTAAATCTGAGGTTAGGAAATAATATTGTTTTTAGCACCAGAGACTGAAATATACATTTTCATATCTATTTTCCTTGGTCCAACAACTAGAAAAACCTAGCTTCCAATTTCCATATGATTGACAACTATTGATGGAGCCAATGGATTCCCATCACATGGGCCAGACATCCAAATTCTGTTAGCTTAGTTCAACTGGAAAACTTAGCCTCAAAAATAGAAAAACTACAAACACATGAAAAGTTAATCAGATTTGACATGTAAGTCCCTGAATACAAGCATATTTTACAAAATTAGATAAAGTTGATGAGTAAGGCTACACCTCTGAACAGGTAGTAACTGCAAAAATCCAGGAATGAAGACTGTTATGGAAACTACCTCAAGTATACTTGAAAATAGTTGCTTGCCCTCTGGAAGGAACCCCAACAGTATACAACCACCTCAAGATTTACATATATAAGATCAAAATGCGGATACAGGATATTAAACTACTTTTTAAAGAAGATGAAGGCCTAAGGAATTTACCAGCCAGTTTGGATAACGTCACATGCAATATTTTGATACCTATTAGATTAAGAGCTTTACATTATGAAGATGACAATGACGCTGATGGCCTTGAATGTAAACCCCTTTTTATACTTTTGCAGGGATAAATTTACAATTGACTGATGACGAGTTAATTCTGATAATAGGCCAGTGATGAAGACATTGACTAAACAACCATCCAAACCAAGTATTGAAAATTTACAACATTATAGTTTTTCTAAATGTTGTGAAACCAGTACTTTATTTAATTGACCCTGGATGCCAATTTTATTTTCTATTGTCAATGATTTTAGGCTTCTGAGAAGATATCTATGACTTAGCTTATTGATAATAGCTATTTTAATGAACTTTATGCTTTCTAATAAAGAAGCTCCATATTAGCAATTATATTAATCAATCATTGGAACAACTATGGTTAATTTAATGAACAGAATTTCAAAAGATATTAGCTAAGTTGCTGATAACTGTAGTTTACCAAACTTACAGGAGCATTGGCCAAAAAAGTCAATTCATCTTGATAGAAGTTCTGACTAATAACATGTCAAATGATATAGGCCAATAAAAATTTCTTTCCGCTCAATCTCACTTTTGAGTAATTTTGCAAAAAAGTTTAAATTAACTAAATTTATCTAACCACATCCATTATCCAATTGATATACTCAGATCCGCCGCCTGATGCTCCAGTGTGGGGCAGAAGTGACTTACCTCCCAACGTTTTCCGCCCAGCAGTAAACACTTTTGGATGTGCTCAAATTGACCACTAAAATTAGTGGGCCATTTTGTCCCTCCACAGGAATTAACGCTCCACGTTGCACGTATCCACCCAACTCTCCCCATCCTCTTACTCTCTTCAGATCCACTATTTGATTTTTCCTCCATGTCACCTATGGGCGTTTATTCCCATATGCCAACAAAACAATAATTGAACTTGCCACTGAGCCTTTGCACCAGATGGCTTTATTAATTTCTGCCCTTTTGAGGGCTATTTTAATGTAGGTTTCTAAACAGAGGAGGACTCTGCAGCGGTGGCGTTGACCCCTATAATATATAAAAATACCCCAATCCCACTACCCAAACTCGTCTCCCTGATGACACCACATTGGTGGTGTCACTTGCCAATCTTCACTTTCATCTCACACCCCAAATTTTGCATGACAAGTTGATGTTGGGGCTTTTGGCTTATAGCACTCAGCCCAAACTAGTATTCACCATATCTTTTGGAACAAAGCGCCTTTCTGCTCCTTGAGCCACTGCCACCATCATACTAAATCACTCTGAAATTGCCCATCAAATCCACCACTTGCTTGTATTGCTGCGGCACCAGAGCTTTTCTTTTGGGCTTGTGTCAATAACTTTGAAAGATTTGCCCCACCTATTTTGAGCTTGACCACTCTAAAAGGTCATGTCTCCATGCTGAATCACCTCTTACTACTTTGGAACCCTTTTCAGCGGAATCTGAATTGGGACGTTTTATTGCCCCCTCACACCCAACATTCTCACTCGATGGACCAACGTGGGAAAGCACCCATTAAAACAACCAGCCATAATCACCACCCAGAGCTCAACATGACCAATCAGAGTCATGCCTGGACGACCGTTTCTACCCAAGCACCCACCCATATACATCCTATCACCCACTCAAATCCTGCATCCATTATTCTTGTAAACCAAAATCCTTGGGACATTTTGGATGAGGTCGATGAATCAGGTAAAATGATCATCAATGAGGATAATGAATCCAGTGAAAAAGTCCTGGATGAATAAAAATGGACTGAATTTTATAAATCTGATTTTGATAAAACCTCCTCTGGCCCGGACAGTATGCTTCTAAACCCAATACCATCACATTCCAAAGTGACCATCAGCTTGCATTAGCACCGGGGGCCTCATTTTATAGCCACCACCTCCACAAATCAGTGGCCCAATCAGTTAGTCAATTTGATGAAGGGCTAAGCAGGATCAAATCCCCTGATTTCCCCAAAGTAGCACAGATGGAAGTCATCAAATTATCCGATGCTACCAATGACGCTGTTGTACATGTTGAAGAACTAGAAAGATATAACATAACGCAAAAATCACCCAGCAATGTATAGCCAATTTGAACAAATCACTGATGCCTACATTCAAGATGAACATCATACCACAGAGCTTATTGAGGCTGTCTTCCAGGATGATCTTAAGGTAAGGAACCGTTATTTCACACTCCTCCAAACCCACCACAATGGAGCCCCAACACCCCTGCTTTCAGCTTTTGTACGCTTTTACAACAAATATACATCTACCATAGATCCTGCGCCTAATAAAGAGCCGACTGACCCTCCCTCCCCCTCTGCCATGGTAAGTAGGTGGCACTCCACTCCCCGCCTGGTTGGAGGTTTTATTTTATTTATTTATTTTATTCTATCTTGTCGCCCATTTGTTTTGGTCTTTATTGCTTTGATTAGGTAATGCACATCCCCTGGTTGGCATGCCTCAAATAAATTTAAAGATACAGGCCAATAAACAAGTAAATTATTCTCCAGCAACTAATAGTGATGATTTTTTAATAGGTGGGCATTATGTTGTCAAGTGTCACCTAAATATTTATAGGGAAGATCCCCTTAGACTTCTCATTGTCATTAGTACTTTTCTATCAATGTTTAACTTATAATTATAGTTCTCGCTGAACCATTTCCAGCTCAGATTGCGCTTACTGTCATCAAACAGGAAACAGAGCTATTAAAGTAGTACAATCCTTCATGAACCTATGTAGCTGCTACAAAACAACAAGTGGTGCTCACTACAGATGGGATTCTGAGTCAAAGGTATGTAACCATAAGAAAGCAACAATATGAGTGAAGAACCATATAAAAAAGGGTTAGTGGCCGATTTGAGGCAGGTGAGTGCATGAAACCCAAAACACTGGACATGGAATACATTAGGATGGGGGCCATTGTCAAAATTTATGAGTCAATACTTTAACTAATTATGCAAAACAAAGATGCTAAGCTTTTGTCATTAAATTGCAGCTTCTTTTCAGTAATCTGAAAACTCATAATCAGGCTGAAATTAATGAAGTTTGGTTTTTAATAAACAGGACCCAAAGCCCAGGTTTTGGAATCTACGTCTATTAAGCAAGCAGAGATATTAACGAAGAGATTCAATTCTATTGAAGTTAATATGACAAAACATAGTTCAGACATGATCTAAATGGAAGATCAAGCCACAATGTTAGTAAAATTTTCATATAAAAAACCTTGACAAAATTTTGGCAACTGAATAAAGAATTAACAGAAATGTGGCGGAAGATACAAGAATTGGAGGCATGGAAGTCAGGCCAGAAGAAATGGAGAATACCATTATAAGGCATCTATTTAAGTTGGAAGAACTACATTCCATAGTCAAGAAAACCCAGAAGGTTAATCTGAACTGTTCAGAGATGGAACCTCATCCAGTAATGAAGGCTCATTGAATAAAGCCTGAAACTGACAAATGAACCTAGAAATGTGGCAATTATCCATTATGACGCCTATATCCTCAGCTAAAGTCTCTATCTTGAGAGTAAATACTGACAACAATTCCTTCCAATTGTGGAATTTCAGTAAATTTAAAACCTTGCCAGAGCTCCAAAAAGAAAAATGTTTTTGCTATTTTTAGGCTTTTTTGAGGTGACCACGGTAGGTTTGGAGACAGCCAAAAGGCTATCACTGTGATCAACTGTCATGACACATAAAGTCAAAACCTCATCCTACCCTGATTAGCCACTGATAATGGAGTTATATGGAGGGAAAAATGTCATTAGGGGTGAACTTGGTAGCCCTGAACACATCTATAACTAGAACAATAATTCATGTGCTTCCAGTTAAGGAAAAATGAGACCATTGATACGTTTGCTGACCAGTTCTGCCAAGAATCTCAGATACTCACTGAAGCAGGAGCTTTGACCAATTGTGATGTACATATTTCAATTAAATTGCACTAACCCTACAGAGATTTGCATCAGGCTATAATATTGGCCTTTAATTCGGATACAAAAACTTTGAGGATGGTAAATTTATTACATATTTTGGGACTACTTTAAAGTTTCTAACAAAAACTATCAAAATGCCAATACAGGCAGTACAAATTTTGTGGGGAGTTCGCTGATAACAACATAGTAGACGCAACACTTGATTCACTATTAATTTACATAAGAAACCTAAAACAGCCTATTTAAGAAATTAGGAGTTTTGTTTCAAGTGCGGCAAAGAAGGGCATGTTTCAAGTTTGCAGAACTAAAAAGGAAAATATATATGTAATTATGCTTTTCTTTCCCATAACAATAACATCAGTTACTAAGATTCGATTTGAACAGAAATTCTTGATAATCACACAGGTGAGATGAGCGAATTCAACAAAACCCAACTAAACTGGGCAAAAGTCATATCTGGCAATTGCCAAAACGGTGCACCAAAGGGCAAAAAACGCCCTGGAGGGGGATAGGGAGCCAAAACCGCCAAAAAGCCACAAACCCAAACACTGCCCAGGTTTGTGGAGTTCACCACATAACAAAACCAATTTTGGAAATACAGTATGCACAGCTCCTATCAAAAGTAGAACACGGGCTCTGACTTTTCTTAAGGGTAGATTTTAACTCTGTGGGAGAATGTGGATGAGGCACAGGCCTCCCTCTTTCCCCATGAGGTGTACTTTACCACCCACACTATCCACCGCAGCTGGATCAATATGGGTTTTGAAACTGTCAAAGATGCAGACGCTGCAGCAAAAGTATGTATCAAGATTGCCCTCTTTGAGGGCCAACAAATTGTGTGTACTATGCACACCAGATGGAACAAAGAAAATACTTTTTTCATCTCATTTGACTCGCTCCCCACCAACCTCCCCTGCAAACTAATCAAGGAGGAACTCTGAATTGGCCTTCAGAGATATGGAGAAATCAAATAACTAGAATTGCAGCAATTCCACCTGATGCCAAACCTGTTCACAGGAAAGGCAATCGCCATGATCAACCCAGTCCCCAACGTGGCCATGGACCTAACCAAAATCCCACGCACTGCGGTGTTTCACCTCCCAGATGAGGGAGTGTCAAAGCCTTTCTGTGTCACACCAGAACGCGCAACACCCATCTGCAACCATTACACTGCACTGGGGCACAAAGAACATGCGTTCCCCGTGAAGGAGGGCATCTTGGCCCTGGACTTCTGTGATGATTCTATGGATAAAGATGAAGAGACCTTCAGAAAAATGGTCAACTCCAACCATGCTTTTCTCTGGGGAGAGGACGGGCACTACGTCCTCATAGACCCAGTATCACCCAAATTATGCAAACAGGTACAGAAGGCCCACAAGCGGGCAGCATCCAAGGCTGCATCACTCACAACCTCTTCCATCAACCTGGATCAAATTCAGGTGGACAGAGAGGAAATTAGCTGAACCATCTAATCGGGAACAAAATTCCCAAGCCAAAGGAGCCATGGAGGATATTAACCAAGCCAAACAGTCAGATTGGAGAACCCACAATGAAAATTTTCTCAACAATATGACTAAATCACCACATGATCTCAATCAAATGAACTACCTGGACAATTAGACTTCACATGGATGAGACAACAGGGCCCAGAACTTCAAAATCAAACCCCAAAACACCAGAAACCAATCAGCACACCAATCTAAATCTCACAAAATCATGTGCTGTTAAAATCTTGGGCTTGTTAATTGCTCGCTTATGGCCCTATATTACAACTGCACAGATTTGTGGATACTTGCGTTGATTAATAATATGAACTGGGGAAATATTAGTATGAAGACTATTATCTGGTTGGTTGCCCAAAAGCCACGTTGAGTGAATTGTCCAATGCTAGACAGGCGCTTCTTCGTCTTAAAGATATTCTGGTACTGGTAGGGAATACTTTCCCTATTCTCTTCATGCAAAGCCAAGAAAAGACTTGATAGTAACAGCTTAAGGATATCTGATCCTTGCACTCTTCTCTTAAGAGTAATGTTAAAACAAACAATGTTAAAACAATTAGTTAATATCAAGTTTGAATCTGCTTTTAAAAGAAAATAATTTGGGGTTTTTATAGTTAGAATTGGCACACAACTTTTCAGCTGTCCGCTAGGAATTATTTGTGCTCCTATACTGGTTTGACCCTCAGTGATAGGCACCAAATCATGTTGGGTACCGTTGCCTTGAGTTTCTTAGGCAGCGTAATCCTCAGGTGTTTGGCGGACCAAAAAATTGGCATTAGGTAAGCAAAACAAATTGTTTCAGCCAATGACAATTCTACTCTTCCTCCAGCGTTCAAATGTTTTGAAAAGTTTCTGACGACTCCAATCCATTCCATTCTGAATGATTCCCTACACTTTGACTATTGGGTGTTATTCCCATATTGAATTATTGTTTGATTTTGTCAGGGACAATGCCTGACAAAATTCTCATCTATCAGCGGCCTCAAAAATCATTGGGGATGATGACCAACAATAATCTCATCAATTGGCCGCTGTTGCCAATCCTATATGATTATGATTTAATAAAAAAAACTTATAATCAGTTAAAAGGTTGGATTATGTGGTCATCTGCAATTCTGACATACCCCCTCTTGACCAGATATCCAATGGAAGATATAACCCTTGGGGATGAAAGACGCCTTAGCTGGAGATCATATTTGGTTTATCATATCTCTATGTCCTCAGCGGAGTGCAGGTCTGTCCGCACTCAACGCCCATATGCTCTTCTCAGTTTGATGACTTCATATCCTTTGTTGGTATTCATTGTCACCTCTTCTTGAGTGAAGTTCCCATGACATCATGCTGCACCAGTACCATCTTTGTATCATTTGCTGAAAGATCAACTGGTCCACCTGTACAAACCCCAGGACAGGTCTCGTTGGCACTTTGCCACCTGCACAAACCTAAGGACGGCTTTTGTTGGCACTTTGCCACCTGTACCAACCCCCAGGATGGGTCTCAACATTTTATTGATAGGGACTATTCCGGCAGATCTAGTTTCAGCCCATCCTGATCCTGCCAACGCTTGGGACTCATGCCTATTAATTTATCCCTTCCTCCACGCTTGGTAGGTGGGAATTTTGCTAGATGCATCATTGCTTGAATTAAATTGTTTTTTAAAATTACTTTCTTTTTTTTATTTTTATGCATCTTTTTAATTATTTTGTATTTTTTTATATTCATAGTTTATTTTCTTAAGCCCAATACTTTAAGTATTTTGTGTGAACCTATTGCACATTCAACCATATTAAATATTCGATTGTATAGGTATCATTTGTTGGCTTGATAATTTTGAATGGTCCATTCTATAGACATCCAACTCATATTTCCTTTTTTTAAATTTTTCATTGTCATTTGAAATGCCCAAGATTGTAATTCAATCAGGATATTGGCCAGTTGGATAGCTATTGTTCAGCACTCATCCCTGAAGCTGGCTCTACTGCTGAATACAATATTGGCAGTAATGCGGCTTTCCACCTATAAAAATTCAAACAGCCTTTTTTTCAGTCACTGGCACATTACATAAACCTTGGGGCATTCTGGTCAGCTGGTATAGTCCATGTGCGGTAAGTATTGCACATTTTACAATTTTCTTTTTGGCAATTCAATTTGCCAATAGCCCAAACCAGGCCATAGCTGAAAAGTATTCTGCCTTCTCCAGGTGATCATGCACATCATCAATTTGAGGCAGCGGATAGGAGATCAATTTGATCCTATTTTTTGGCATTATTTGCCAACTTGAACGTTGATTAATTCTACCAATAGATCTGTAAATGATCCACTACTCGCACAAATTAAGTTGCTAATTTAAGATCAACTGACTTCATCCACTATTCTCTAGATTAATCGCCTTATATTTCTGATCTCATCTAATGCCTTGGGACTTCTCACAGCGGACCCAGTTGCAACCCAAGCTGTTCCTGCCAACGACTTTATTACATGTAGATATCTGAAGGAACAGGTTCTCTTGCAGTGCTAGATATTTCTGCATCTAGACTGAAAGGCCTTTTCCCAAATTTTGGGAAGTTTCTATCCCCCTCTTGAGGAATCACAACCTTTAAAAATTCATCGTGATTTCTTTTGCCAATTTGGGTGGCAAATTGTCCTACCACTCCATTTTTCCGATAGTGGCTAGTTGATTTACCCTTCCACTTGGATCTATCAGGGTTTTTCTCCATTATGACTTATTTCTGCTTTATAATGACTTTTTCGTTGCTCAATGAAATTTTATCTTCTAATTCTACTATAGTTTGATCGTCCTCAATTGGAATTATATCATAAAATTGATTGGGCGCATCAAAAGCTGCTCCCAACATCTTCAGATGGTCCACAATCTGTGAGATCATTATTTTAGTTACTAGTGCTGCTGCAATAATCTGATGAAATTTGCAGTAAGGTTGAAGCGCCACCTGCATGGCTATGCTTGCAACAAAGTTATTCAGCACTTTTGCCTGCTAAGATCTGGGCTTCTTGGTAAAATCAGTTGGTGAAACTAGCCAGGGTCTCATTTTTGCAAAATTGTATACCCATGAACTCTTGTTTGTGATTCGCCATCCGAGTAGGGCTTCCAAACTCTAATATAATTGCTGCTTTTGCTTCCACATATGACCAGTTGTCCCCATTGAGGTGGGGTAGCACCAGATTCTGGCAATCAGTGCTAAGACAGTTCATTTTTACCACCACTTTTTGATGGTCCAGATAGCCAAACATGGTCATCTCAAATAAGCAGAAAAATGCCGGGGCATTATCCCAGTGAAAGGTGGGCAATTTTGGTGTATTTTGAAATTCCTCGGTCACTCCGCTCATAGAAAATCCTTGCCCAGCTACTTGAGAAGCCATAGGAGTGACTTTGGGAGTCATTTCTGACACACCAGTAAATGGTTTGAGTATAAATTGGGGTGGAGAGGTCTTCCCAATTGGAGTTTCTCTTGCCTTTTCATCGGCCTTATTCAACTCAAACTTCTCACAATCACATTTGTGATTTTCCAATTCCTCAATCCACCTTGTCATTTTCTCCATTTCCTCATGAAACTGCCAGATGCGTTCTTAATCATCTTCTCATTCAGTTTTCTGAAATAAAACTTATTTAATGAGTTCTCCCTCTTTCCGCTTCAAAAAGGTAACTTTCCCACACAGGTCGTTATTCACTATTCCTGATTGTTCAAGCATCTCCTCCGCCTTAATCATATGCTCCTCTAAGGTACTAAAATAGGCTTGAGATGCCAAACTGAGTACATTTTGATTGAAAGCCTGTAGTTCTACCCAGTGCTTCTGAAGCTCTTCCTTTTAAGACATTGCTGTTTAAATTGGCTTTTGATAACTCAACTACTCATGTAGTGAGCACCAATGTTAAAAATCTTGGGCTTGGTTGGTTGCTCGCTTATGGCCCCTAGATTACAACTGCACATATTCATGGATACTTGCGTTGATTAATAATATGAACTGGGGAAATATTAGTAGGAAGACTATTATTCTGGTTGGTTGCCCAAAAGCCACGTTGAGTGAATTGTCCAATGCTAGACAGGTGCTTTTTCGTCTTGAAGATATTATGGTACTGGTAGGGAATACTTTCCCTATTCTCTTCATGCAGATCCAAGCGAAGACTTGATAGTAACAACTTAAGGATATCTGATCCTTGCACTCTTCTCTTAAGAGTAATGTTAAAACAAACAATGTTAAAACAATTAGTTAATATCAAGTTTGAATCTGCTTTTAAAAGAAAATAATTTGGGGTTTTTATAGTTAGAATTGGCACACAACTTTTCAGCTGTCCGCTAGGAATTATTTGTGCTCCTATACTGGTTTGACCCTCAGTGATAGGCACCAAATCATGTTGGGTACCGTTGCCTTGGGTTTCTTAGGCAGCGTAATCCTCAGGTGTTTGGCGGACCAAAAAATTGGCATTAGGTAAGCAAAACAAATTGTTTCAGTCAATGACAATTCTACTCTTCCTCTGGGTACAAACGTTTTTGTAGTTTCTGATGACTCCAATCAGTTCCACTCTGAACAATTCCCTATAATTTGACTATTGGGTGTTATTCCCATATTAGATTATTGTTTGATTTTGTCAGGGACAATGCCTAAAAAATTCTCATCTATTGGCGGACTCAAATATCATCAAGGATGATTCCCAATGGTAATTTCACTATTTGGCAGCCTCAAATATCATTGGGTAATATGCGACAATAATCCCATCAATCAGCCGCTGTTGCTGATCCTATATGATCATAATTTAATCATAAAATCTTAAATTTGGTTAAAAGGTTGGATTATGTGATCATCTCATTTACAACATGTGCATAAAAGCTTAATGCAATCCCTAAATCCAACAAAACCCACACAAAATCATCACAAGGTAAGGAGCTGGAAAACGCCTCAGAGTGGACTGTCCTAATTGAATGGAGCAAGTCCAAGGCAATGAGTGGGGGACTAGGGCTGGAAGGCCCACCCAACCGCTCCTGAGGTGCCACGGGGCACCTCAGTGCTAATAGGGATGCTAAACTCTGCGGGAGCCAGGGCTCAAGCGTCCCAAGCCAAAAAGCTGGACTTCCTGTGCAAACCCCCTGTAGACATCTTAGCCATACAAGAAACCCACTGTCTACAGGGGGAAGAGGCTCCTGGTCGGCCAGGGTCTCACCTTCTAGTTGTTATGGACGTCCCACTATGTGGTGGTCATCAAAAATAACAAAAAATTAAAATTGCCAACTCCTCCTCATATCTGCATGGCCACATCCTGGCCGCAACAATTGCAAAATAAGATGCCACAATCTCAATAGCTTGTATCTATGTGCCATGCAATGCAACTAAGAGGAAATAATTCCTTGAAGCCATCACAACGCTCAACCTCCCACCAGAAACCATCCTGCTGGGCGATTTTAGCAGTTGGGACAACCCCACCACAGACTGATGGCCCAACCCTAGGGGATACCCACCAGGACACATTGAGTTCCACACGATGAAGGCATCCCTTGGCCTGTATGACACCCTCCTCCCAGATCTCCACTCCTACCCCACATGACCCACCCCAGCATACATGAGGGAATGCTCATCTTGATGAGCCGCATTGACCACATCCTCACACTAAAATCCTACCGCTTGTATATCTCTAACTTCGCTAATAAAAGATCAATTTCTCCAACCACCATCTAGTTTTGGAGCAGCTCATGCCAACCTGCACTCTTATGCAGACGTAACCCTGGAGGAAGCTATACCTGGAGAACATAAAATTACCTGAAATTTCTGACTGGGTCAAGCACAAAACCATGAACCCAAGATTCACTACCCCATTTGCATCAGATCCCATCGAAACTTGAGAAAAATTCAAATCCAAACTAATAAACAAAACTCGCCATCTCGCATCATGCAATTACACTTCAGATATAGCCACAATCAGGCGCACCATGGTAGAACTAGATCACCTAGAACTCAACACCCCAAAGTCCAGCTACAGCCCCAACTGGGGGCACAAATGGGTGGAAATCTCCGCCCACCTAAACGCCCTCATCTACGAACACCAACACAAAATTAAGGTATTGCAGAAAGTTAAGTATATAAAAGAAGGCGAAAACTGTTTGACATCTTTCTTCCGCCAATACCACTCCTGAGGCAACCTGCCCCAGTGTGCACAGGTTCGTAAAGCTGATGGCACCATGGCAACTGACCTAATGGAGGTCAAGGCGGAAATACACCACTATTACACTGAACTTTATTGTGACACCCCATCTGACCCCCCAAAAATAAAAAAATTTTACACACTGCCAGAATACAGAGTGCACCGCCGGACTATAGTCTCCTAAACCTGATAACGCAGGAGGAGCTCTGGAACACAGTCTGCGGTGCACTGCGTAGGAAATGCCCAGGCCCTGATGGGATACCCTATGAATTTTATAAAGCATATTTCTAAACAAATCGTCTCCCTCCTCATAGCATCAATGAACCAGTGCCTGCCGAAGACACGTCTCTTGCCTGGAGGCCAGGACTTCTATGTCATTACACTGTTTAAAAATGGTGACAAACTGGACCTGGTCAACTGGTATCTGATTGCACCCTCAAACACTGACACAAAACTACTTACAAAACTTCTAGCTACCAGACTAAGCACACTAGCCTCTAAAGCCCTATCACCCAATCAATTTGGTTTCACACCAGGGATCTCCATCTGGTCTAATATACACACCGTCGCCAATATATGCCGTCCAAAGTGACTGGAGCCCTGGTATTCCTGGACCAGGAGAAGGCGTAAGACCCCATTAGCTGGCCATACTTGAAGGAATGCCTAAGCACCTTTTAATCTCCCACTCAGGTTCATTAACTGGGCAATGCTCCTCACAGAATCCGCCTCTATGGCTGTGTGTGGCCCTGACTTCCTAACTGACAAGATCACACCACGCAGAGGGCTCAAACAAGGGACCCCCTCAGCCCACTACTTTAAAACTACAGCTTTGATCAACTCCTCAGCGTTGCCAACTCACGCCTCATGGGCATAACTGCATAAGGTCATCCCCCAATCAAGATACTAGCCTTTGTGGATGGCTGCGTGACAGGTATAGCTAACAGTAATGATGCCTGACAGTTGTAACGCACCCTAGAGGAATACTCCATTGTTAGTAATGCATCGCATAATAAACGGAAAACAGAAATAATCTTCCTAGGCAAATACACCAATAACTGGACCACAAAACCCAAAACCCACAACCACCCAAAACGGAAAAGCCCACTCATCCTACCCTTTGCATTACCCCTCATCACAACCCCTGTCCGCCACCTTGAGATATAGCTGGAAACAGGGGGTATGCCAATGAGATAATAGAGAATTATCTATTACAACAGGTATCCAAACGCATTGCCTCACTCAAGGGAAAATCCCTGGGGCTGGCAGGGCGAGTAGCAGTTGCCAACTCGGTCATCCTCCTGATGCTGTGGTTCCCCGCACATGCAATTCCTTTTTGCCCACCTTCATAACATCAATCCGCGCGCTCATCCAGGGCTGGCTGTGGCCTGGATCCCGCCCACCAGTACGGGTAGAAACGCTATTTGGACCACGCTCCAGTGGAGGCATGGGCTTAATAGTCTTCAAGAGCCATGCCAACCGCATTCTGGGCACCTTGATAGAGGAAGTTCTATCCCCGGACCTCCCACAACAGCACTGGCCCATAGCAGCGAGGTCCAACTTTGTGCAGGCGCTCAAAATACCTAACCCACACAACCCATCCAGCCTACTAACATACCTTGCTAATCGCCCAAAAGCAACGGGCCCACATGGAACCCCCCTCGCTTTAAACGCCTCCTCCAAGCCATCTGCTGCATGAGATGGATCGTCACTAATACTGGCGCTGTGTAGGGAAGGGGACGACCCAGAGCCCACTTCATGATAAGAAAACCAGAAGACTACCCCCAGAAAGACATAATCGCTACAACCCCAACCATCTCTAGAATTGACTACTTAGACGCTTTGGACAACCCTATGGCTTAGCCACAAAGAAGGTAATATGGAAGTTGACGCACCATCCACTCCTCCAGCCAAGGGTAAGAGACAACACCTGGCGTTGCCTGAGAAGGACCTATAGAATGGCGGACTCCACCCATTCCCTCCATAAAACCTGCGCAGTATGTGGAGGGGAGGGCTCCCTACACCACCGCTTAGAAACCTGCCACTTTCAGAGCCATATGGCGGGAAGTTGCGCGTCTGCTTAAGACTAAGACGACCAGAAATTCTCTATCTCAAGGAGCCTCCTTGCGCTCTGGCTCAAGTACCCAATTCCATCTACCCTACACTCCCTAATAATACCCATCACAATGTGGACAATCCACACCATTGCCTTGGATGCATTCAAGGGTACCGTCCCAACCAACCATGGGGTAATCAGTAGGTTCCACGTCCACTTACTGGAGCACTACCAATCCTGGCTTTATGGGTACATGAAGCCAAGGCAGCAGAGGCTCATAAAGTCATGGTTCCCACTCTGGTTCCTCCACACAGACCCCTTCCTCCACACCTGCTCCATAACAGGGAAAACCCCATCAGAGTAGCACACCAACCCCTCCATACATGGCGGTTCCAGCTGCCAACAGGGTAAGCCTGTGTACCCCGGGGTGCCAATCTTTCTAACCCTCTATATGTTCCCCCTTGTTCCTCCACATGCATCGGTACTGCTCATCCCCTGGTCAGCTTTCCTCACTTAAAAAGGTATAGATGTGGTCATACCTATGACAATCAAGTGACATGGGAAATGAACAGGCGGAATAGACTAGTAATAGTCTATTTTCACCTATGCTCAAGTTCCACTTGATTTTAAAATACAACCATAAAGAGCTTTTGAAGCACACGTTTTATGGATGATGGCACAAAACACTCCATATATTAAGAAATGAATAGCGAGGCTCATCGGTAACTGGTTAAAAATAAAGATACTTGAGCTTGAAATAATTGAAGAGGTGACACAGACATATGTAAATCAGCCTAAGACAAGCAAGCAAACATAAAATCAGATAGTTGCGCCTTGGACAATGTCAACATATCGATTATGATGATCACCATCAAGGAGAGATTAACAATATAGTTGAACAGCTTTTATCCCTTGATTTAGCTAATGATAAAAATTCTTTTCACGTAAACAGTATTTCTCCTTATTCTAAATTTGATCATGAAAATATTATGGCAAATCAACTGAATGAATAAGCAATCATTGACAAAAGAGCTCCAAGTAACATTGTTTTTACAGATGTAATGAAAAAAATTAAGACTCACACCTGATGTGGACCATCATGAGGTTTACAAAACTGTTGGTCTGCAAACTATTACTTCTAGAGGAGTATATAGCGTATTACCTCTAATGTTTGGATCACTCATTGTCACATCACCAGAAATAGACTTACTAAAAAATAAATTATTAGGTATAGATTAGCACTAACTTCATGTAACATTTTGGGACTCAATGTGATTTTAAAGAAAATATTTTTAAAGTTCTAAGGAAAATTTTTGCCGCTAATCTATAACTGAAAGGAAACACTTCAAAGTAGGAGAAACAATTATATTATTCTGGTATATGAAGATGGGATCGTTCCAGTGAGGTAGTGTCAGACTGGTCAACGTTTTAATAAGCCACCTGACTATGTTGAGAAATGTTGTAGGGGATTCTCTTAATGGCACAAATGCCAGTGGTTGCTAATTCTAAAGAGTAGTTTAATATAGAAATTATCCGTACATTGACTTAGATTGAATACCTATGACAAAGTCCACGCACCATGGCAGAAATTTGAATTGTATCATATGCAGAGCCCAGTAATATAATCCCTGGTTAAGGTGAGATTCAGGTATTGGTTGCCAACCTAAGGATAGGCTAATACAGATAGAAAAAATTCAAGTAGTGGCGTATGCTAACTTGATTTCTTTTAAAGGAACTTTTATCCTTCCATGGTTTTTGGGCAATTGGATGAGATGAGTTTATCAGATGACCCAAAATCCAAGGCAATTTTTGCCATATTTGATCAGGAAAAAATCTACAGGGATTTTAGAGGAGTAAGAATCAGACCCTATAAATAATTTGGGAAGTATTGAGTTGTTTGCAAAAAACAATTATGATCTCAAATTTGCAAAAGGTATAGTTGATAATGTCAAAAGGCTTCGTAGCTAAGTGGTAAAGCGCTTAGTTGGGGAAGCTGGTGACCTGGGTTCGAAGCCCCATTGTGATCATGTACAAAAAGGGTGTTTAGCTGAGCGGGTAAAACTGCTTCCACCCTATGCAGGTTTTGAGTTCGAAGCCTGTACTGGCTAGAAAATATTCTCGGTGTGGTATATTTGTCCCAAGGTCAACCCACCTCAAATAATTTTTCACATCGATGAATCCCCCCCTTGGGTTGGGACCATCTAGTACTAAAAAAAAAAAAAATAGTTGATAATGTCAATGTCTTTCTTTCTCTCTTGATTTTCTCACTTTTGGTTGAATTTTAGTTTGAAATTTAGTAAAAACAGCTCCACTCATCGTCGCCCTATTCAAGTTACTTATGTTGATGCGTTCATTGCCCGCTGCCCCCATGTGGGCAGTGGTACGCCACCTCCTAATGTTTTTGCCATTTCCAAAACGTGCTTGGGCTGGATAAGCTAGCCTCTAAATTCTTCAGGATGCTATGTCCCGCCTAAGGACTTAGCCTTACATCTCGCCCAAACCCAGGCGGTGCCACATTGACCCTTATGCCCCCCAGAGCAACATAAGATTTAGCCTTCAGGTTGAATATGGTAAGTTGTTCCTCTATTAAGATAAAGCTATTATCAAACTAGCCCAAGCTGTTATGCTGCCTGAAGGCTTCGTTGACTTCCGCCCCTTCAAGGGGCATTTTGATCTCAGCTTCTCAAGTGAATCTGATGATGCAGTAGTAGCTACCATCCCCCTGGTGTTCCAGGGCACCCCTCTCCCTACTACTCGTACCCAGTTGCCCACTGATACCACTCTTGTAGTTCAGTTTGCAGGCCTCCCTACCCACATACCATCCAAAATTTCAAAATGAATATAATTATTGCTGGATTATCAGAATATGATTCCAATCCCATATTACAATTTGTGGTTCCCAATAAAGCCACTTGCCTTGCAGGCCCCACGCCTTTGCAACTATTCATCTAGTATCAACAGAAATAGCCCTCTCAATCCACCCCCACACTATTATACCTTCTGACCCCTAGCATCCTTTCTTGGCTCAAGTGGATGGAGGGCGTACCATTCGCCCTACCTGTTTCAAACTGGACCACTCAAAGCAGCAATGCACCTCCATCTCACGAGCTGTGGCATCCACACCTGACTCTTTTCATGATGATTCCATAGCCATCCCATAACAATTTAAATGGGGCACGATCCTTCCCCCTCCCCTTAAAGTGGTAGCCAAAGCAACCACTGAATCAACCAACTAAGAATTACCTTAACGAACCTCTTCTACTGAACCCACCAATCAGAAGACATAATGAACTAAAGTAAGTTATAAATCATCCTCCCAGCCACATGCCACAGATAACTCATATGCAAATAACCCAATCAAATTAAACCAAAATCCATGGGATTATTTGGTTGAGCTTGATGAATCAGGCGAGCTTATCCCTGAATCTGAATGGGCTGGGCCCCCTCCATTATTAATGTACCTCAATAGTGAATATGTGGCCCAATATACAAGGCGCCATTGTGTACCTCGCCCTGATGCCACCCCATCCAAAAGTGACCATAAACTAGCTGAAGCGGCAGTTGCCACCCCCAAATATCACACAACCCATAAAGCCATTGTAAAAACATTTACAGTACTTGCTACGGGCCTGCACCTCCTATCCTACCTAGTGCCACGCTTCAAAACATAAAAAAGACCATCTTTGATAAAATCAGATGGCAATTCCAGCAGTTCAAAAGTTGTGGCAGTTGCATAGTTTGGCCCAAAGACTCACATTACCTGCAACAACCTTACAACCATCGCCACCCTACCTAAAGTACGCCTTGAGGCTGAAAAAGCTTTTCCAGATTATTTTGCCACCCTCCTTATCGCACACTTTGAGTTGCAAGCACCCCTTTGTTATCTTGATCCCCATTTCCATGATGTGCCCACACCAATGCTATCTGCTTTGTGCATTACATGTCCACAACAGATGAGGAAGATGTGTAAGTCTTGGGGAACATCCCCTGGCTGTTGATCAGGCCATCTTCCCATTCCAGAGTAAAAAGGCACCAAAGAGGATGGTGATACCCTTCATTACTCAGGGCGATCTCGCTCATGTAGTAGATGAGCGATGGGTAACAGCCCTTCCACTTTAGATCCCACCCCTAGTACCCACGCTCACCTTGGCAGAACTGTTGCGGGGAATTAGAAAAATTTGCGCTGAAATTGCTGAATTGAAATTGGCCGGATCTATTTCAAGTGGCATGAAGACTAAGGTATCAGCCAGAATGCCTGACAGCTCCAATTAGATCATTAAGCCAATAGAGCTAACATTGTGCACCATCAACAAGGGTTTATAGCCTTCTGTTGAAAACTTGGGTGTTGTGGCTGATGTGATGCCTTTGACCAAATGACCAGTCCAGTGACCACATGTGGGTGGGTTGGTCGTCCCAAACCTGTTCCAAAACAAATGGTTTCGCCCCTATGTGGGGTGGCCTTGGGGGATTACCCATCGATCATTGGGCCAAATGCCATCACGCCAACCATCAAAAGAGTAACTGAGCTCTGATTTGGACGTTTGAGTTCAAACTGACAGTGACTCGGCCCACCGCCAAATTTTGTGATGTAGGTTCTCAAGTAACAAAACCCCCTATTCCTGAACAATTCGACTGTTAGGTCAAAATTATGGGTCCCAATCCCAGCTTTGCCACTACCCCAATTGACTACTATTTAATCAGTTGCATCGCACTGAGAAAATTGTTGGTCAATATTTCTTTCCTAAATTCCTAAAAACATCCTTTCCCAAAAATTAGTTTTTATATGTTAAAAATTAAGCCGCCTTATCCGCTAACGCTCTCATACCCCTCAGGGTTAACAGCTGTGTGCATCTGGTACTTTGTTTTGTGCCTATATAAAAATCTGGCTCACTGGCAGATATTGGTGGAAACCCTTTCTGGTTCCATATTTGTCATATTAGCAGCAGTGCCCCAAGCATTCTGGTTTGCTGTTCAGATGCTCTGCAGCTAGGCTGGCAGGTCAGTCTAATTCTTACTTGCTGTTTGTCTGACATAATCGACCAACCATTACTCTTAGCTATTTCCACCTTTCTCACGTGGATAGGCGCAGCAATGGTTCCTTCTTTACAGCTGAGCCAGGTTGTAAAGAAGATTTTCTCTGACCAAATTTGTCCTGCTACACTTGTAACTCCAAAACCATACCCCATAGTTGCTGCAGCTATTTGCCCGCTGGTTTCCCCAGACCCCATCATCATCTCTTCAGTATCGCAGGATTCATCCACAACTACCAATAAGGAAAACTATGCTTAATTCTTAGTACCTATGAAGATTAGCATTGGTTCTCATCACGTCTTCTTTGAGGCTTTGGTGGATACCGAAGTTTTGGGGAACTTCATGAGCATCGAATTGGTGCAACCATTAACACTGGAAATGAATGTAGGCTCCTCAGTGATGGTGGCCTCATCCGCTTATCTGTCCTCATATGTCGTTCATTAACCAGTACCCTTCTTAATCCACCAGTTCAATTTCTGTGATCATTTTTTAGCAATGCCAAACTTGGTGTTTCTGGTGATCTTAGGCGTGGGATGGTGGCACCAACAGCATGTGAAGATTCATTTAGAATTTAATACGTTGTCGTTTACCAACAACGATTTGGAGGGAGAATTCCCTCTGGTCAACACCCTCAAGAAGATACAAGGAACCAGCTCTATCACTACCCTGGTTACCTCTGCGGGCATTCCGACCAATTTCCCTGAAGACTTAATGCCTTATTGGAGAATCTTTGACATGGTAAAGGTGGAACGCCTGCCAAAGCACACTAGGTACAATTGTGAATTTTGAACAACCGTGGAGTTGGTGAACATCAACTGTCCGTTGTATCCCCATACAGCGGAGGAAGAAGTTGCACTCAATACCTGGTTGGACAATATGTTGAGAAAAGGCTGATTGTTCAAAGAAACCTCACCCGTCGCCTCCCCCATTATCTTCGCCAAAGTAGCGGATGGTTCTCTCTGTCCCTGCATGGATTACAGCCATTTGAATAAAATCTAAGTTACTGATCCCTACCCATTACCTCTTGAGAAGACAATCAGCCAGGCAATCGCCAAATCCTGGGTGATCTCTAAGCTGGATCTGGGGAATGCCTTAACCAAATATGGGTAATGGAAGGGCAGGAATGGTTAACCACAATTCAGATGAAGCGGGGAATTTTCCAATTTCGTGTTATGCCCTTCAGGCTGAAGAATGCTCCCGCTATGTTTCAACAAATGATCGACAATGTACTGGGTGATCTCCAGTTTATCTGTGCAATTGAATACATTGATGATATCCTGGTTCACTCCCCAACCCCCGAACAACACACCATTGACTTGAAAATGGTGGTGGTCGCCTTGCACAAAGCAGAGTTGTTCCTCAAAGCTTCTAAGTGTGAGTTTTACAAGGAGGAGGTCACTTTCCTCAGGAATCTAGTTCTTAAAGATGGTGTCACAATCCCCCCAACATTTTGGATGCTATCTGGGAATGGCCACCCCCAACTACTCAGAAACAACTTCAGAGTTTCTTGGGAACCATCATTTTCCTTAAATTTTCCCCAGCACTTTCCCAGTTGGCCACACCGCTCCACCCCCTTACTGGGAAAAACATACCGTTTTGTTGGACGCCCAAATGCCAGCAGGAATTCAAATTGATCAAGGAGGTGTTCATGTCTCCTCCCATTTTGAACATGACAATCCCACTAAACCGTATATCATTGTATGCAATGCCTCATCAGTAGCTGTGGGTGCGGTGTTGCTTCAGGAGCACAATGGTTTAAAACATCTGGTCGCTTTATTTTTCCCAAAAGTTCACAGCCATGTAGCAGTCTTGGGCTATTTATGCTAAAGAACTGAAAGCTGTTGCATGGGCATTAACCAATTGGAGGTATCCGTTGCAGGGTGCCCACCATGAATTAATAGTCCGCATGGATCACCAGGCCCTTTTGTATTACCGCAAACCCCAAAAATTGGCGCATCAGCAGGCCTGAACCTATCAGGACCTGTGCAGCATTAATTTTAAAATATGAATTCATTAAAGGTGCGCTCAATGTACTTCCCAATTTCCTAAGCCGCAGTCCCACCCATTGTCCCTCAGAACCAGAGGAGGTGGATCTCATTACCATGATTCCTACCACCCAAATCTTGTCAATTGTCCCCCCTGTCATTTCTTCCACCACTCTGGGTCCTGACGCTCCATTAGTTGCTCAGGTCTTAGCAAGTCAAATGGTCTGTCCTGAGGGCGTGGAGTTAATTGAGCAGTTATCTCACCAGAAGCATAAACACTCCTCATATTCACTGAAGGAGGGTCTTATTTATTTTAGATCTCGCATTTGGGTTCCCCCTTTTCTGAAATGAGGTATTTCACGCTCATCACGACCCCCCCATGGTTGGTCACCCTGGTTCTAAGAAATGCATTGATCTGATCAAATGGACCTAAAATTGGGCAGGTTTGACAAAAGAAGTTCTGGGTTGGATTACCAATTGTGTTACTTGTGTCAGGGCCAAGTCAGATCACTCTGGCAAAAATGGCCTCCTGCAACCCTTACAACAGGCGGAGGGTCCATGGACATTGGTGTCCATAGATTTTATCATTGAGCTCCCCTACTTTAACAGGTTCACAGCGGTGATGGTAGTGGTGGATCGCTTCACAATATTTTCCCTTTTTATCCCCTGCACTTCTGCAATTACATCTGAAGAAACTGCCCACCTTTTCGTACGCCATGTGTTTTTGATGTTTGGTCTTCCCCAGGAGATCATCAGCGACCAAGGTTCCCAGTTCACCGCGCAGTTTTGGAGTGAGCTCCTATCAATCCTGAAAATATTCCCCTGTCACTCCACGGCATATCACCCTCAGTCTGACGGCCAGACCGAGTGGGTCAATCAAGTTCTTGAACTATACTTGCATTGCTATGCTGCATCCGTGAAAGATACTTGGTCAGAGGATCTCCCCCTCACCCAATTTGCATACAATAACGGAACCCATGCGTCCACAGGGTTTTCCATTTATGAAGAAACATTGGGTTATAATACTTCATTTTTGGTAAGACCGTGCTTGTGGCCAGAGGTTCAAGCTGCCACAGACCATGCTGCTCATATTAGATTGACTCAAGGCTTAGTGCGGGAACACCTCACCAAAGCTATAGATGAATATAAGCAGTTTGTAAATTGAAAGCATCTTCCAGGTCACAAGTTTATGAAGGGATCTTACGTTATGCTTGACACCCGTCACTTAAAAATCCAGGCTCCTTCCCACAAATTCGCCAGGGAACATTAGGGACCCCATTTGGTGGAGGAGGCATAGGGTAATGGGGCGTTCCGACTGAAGCTCCCCACGCATTGGAAGCAGCAACCCATTTTCCATGTTTTCCAGCTGTCGCCCTTCAAGGGTGCAATTCCCACAGAGCTGGAACCAATTATCGTCAATAATGAAGAGGAGTCTGAGGTAGAAGCTATCCTGGCATCCCAGAAATCCTGAAGTTCCATACAGTATCTCGTGGTCTGGAAAAGATATCTGGCCTATGAAATCAGTTGGGTCAAGGCGCGCGACTGTGTGAATTGAATGGACCTGATTGATGCGTTCCTTTATCCCACCCTGAAGCTCTCCATCCCCCCCCCCAAAAAGTCGCGACTATTATGGAGATCAAATTACCCAAGGCGCACAAGAATGTGGCTCTGGTGCAGTTTCCTGGTGGGGGTGTCATTCCTTTGGAAAAAGGAAAGGGTAATGTAAGTCTTGGGGAACGTTCCCTGGCTGTTGATCAGGCTATTTTCTCATTCCTGGGTAAAAAGGCACCGAAGAGGATGGTGATACCCCTCATTACTCAGGGCGATCTTGCTCATGTAGTAGATGAGCGATGGGTAGCAGCCCTTCTTCTTCAGATCCCACCCCCAGTACCCACGCTCACCTCAGCAGAACTGTTGTGGGGAATTAGCAAAATCTGCGCTGAAATTGCCAAATTGAAATCAGCCAGATTTAATTCGAGTGGCATGAAGACTGAGGTAATAGCTGGAACACCCAACAGCTCCAATTCAATCATCAAGCCAATAGAGCTAACATTGGGCGCCATCAACAAGGGTTTGAAGCCTTCTATTGGCAATTTGGGCGTTGCAGCTGATGTGATGCCTTTGACCAAATGAACGGTCCAGCGACTGCACTTGGGTGGGTTGGGCGTCCCAAACCCATTCCAAACCAAATGGTCCCTCCCCTATGTGGGGTGGCCTTGGTGGATTCCTGTCACTTGTTGGGCTAAACGCCATTGCACCAACTGTCAGAAATGTAACTGAGCTCTGATTCGGACATTTGAGTTGAACCAACAGTGACTTGTCCCACCACCAAATTTTGTGATGTAGGTTCTCAAGTAACAAAACCCCCCATTCCCAAACAATTTGCCAGTTAGGTCGAAATTTGTGTCCCAATCCCGGCTTTGCCACTACCCCAATCAACTACTATTTAATCTGTCGCATAATACTGAGAAAATTGTTGGTCAATTTTCTTTTCTAAATTCCTATTAAAAATCCTTTCCCAAAAATTAGTTTTTATATGTCAAAAATTAAGCCGCCTTATCTGCCGATGCTCTCATACCCCTCAGGGTTAATGGCCATGTGCATCTGGTACTTTGTTTTGTGCCTATATAAAATTCTGGCTCACTGGCAGATATTGGTGGAAACCCTTTCTGGTTCCATATTTGTCATATTAGCAGCAGTGCCCCAGGCATTATGGTTTGCTGTTCAGATGCTCTGGCATCCAGGCTGGCAGATCAGTCTAGTTCTTACTTGCTGTTTGCCTGACAAGATGAGCCTCTCAACCCCTTTCACCCACAACCATGGATGTATAGTGGTTTTCACTTCTGACATGAGTGATGTGTTTTGTTTTAATTTTGCATCAATTAAAGTGGATCCATCAGTCTTGTTTTGAATTTTTTTTTATTTTTTTTTATTTTATAGCTCGTTTAAGCGTTGGTAGTGTACACCCCCAGGTTGGCAAACCTTGAATAAACAACAATAATGTCAATGTCAGTATCAGATGCAAGTTAAAATGTGGCTAGTTAGATGCTTAAGGGAAAGTGAGGCTTTAATTGCCAAAAAGTTGTCAAACTACTTCAACATTGGTTACTGGTTCTTACTTCAAGCCCTTAGACAAGAACAATCTTTATTATTAAAAAGAAAGATGAATCCAACTAAGTTGTTATAGATTACCTTTGTAAATCTGATAATGATAAAGGACTCAAACCCGCTACCATGTATAATGATGCTCTTATTCACCTAGGTAAGCTCAATTCTTTCAGCAATGGATCTTATATCCAGGTACTGGAAAAAAATCAATACTATAGGAGGATCAAGAGAAATGTGCAAATATTACCAGCCAAGAATTATATCAACCAATGCAAATGCCTCAAGGTCCCTGCAATGTGCCACTACAATCCAATGGTAATGGAAGCCACATTGGGTGATATTATAATTGTTTTCATCCTCATCTGTTTAAGTAATATCAATGCTTTAGTTGCACTCTACAGATCACTTGGAATATTTGTAAGAAGTTATCTGGAAATTATCATCAAAAAATTTGAAGATAAAACCTCAAAATTGTCATTTCTCAAGGTAATAAGCTGTATACATAGGGTTTATTGTAGACGCTTACAGACTACGCCTACAAAATCTAAAGTTGTGCGATTTGGCCATGTCACAACTAAAATGTTCAAGATGTGTAAGTCTTTTTTAATAAATGGTCAGCCACTATCACCGTTTTAATAAGAACTTTACGTCTATAGTGGAGCCACATTTACATCTTGTAAAAGATCCAAAGAGAGGCTTTGATTGGATCCATAAAGCACAGGACTCATTTGATGCCATGAGAATGTATTTAATAATGGAACCAATATTTTAATATCTTAGTTTTGATCAACTGTTCATTATAAAAACCGATGCATCCTTGATGGTAAAAAATTCTGTACTAAGTCAGGTAGATGCAATCAGTGTTGAATGCCCTTTAGCATACGTGAGTCAAACTCTGAGCAAGAAGGAGCACAACTACACTAGGACAGAGCAGGAATGCCTTGTAGTAGTATACATTTGTAAGCAGTTTCAAGTATACATTTATGGCATACATTTAAAGTGGGGATGGTGCATTCTCACTATGATGGCTGCATAATTTAAAAGAGACAGATAAAGATTGGCACATTGTTCCTTAAAATTACAAGCATATATTTTTTCAAGATTTTACATCAAGCTGGCATATTTCTAAAAATGAAAAAGGCCTATAATGGCTGCTAATAATTATATTTCTTTGAAGTGAAACATATGAGCTGTAAAATAACATGATACTGGTAATATTGAAGACCAACCGCTAGAAATTTAGCAAGCTTTAAACAAGGTGATAGAAAATACCAAGGTCTAAAGTTTAATTGTTTAAAGTACTTGAGGAAATTCCTAATGTTTCTGAAGCCTTCTGACTAAATAGAGATTTTTAATGCAGATCACGAGGCAATTAGGAATGAAGTCATATAGAAAACCCTGGAGCATGTTTGTCAGGAGTACTATTGAAAAACTGTTTGACTTTGATTTCGCAGAGAATCTTGCTTGTGCAATGTATCAGGCACAATAGCCTATAAGAAAGCACCTATCTTTCATCTAGTGAAGCCTGAGCTCTCTTGGCGTACTATATCCATTGATGTATTAGAGCCCTTGACCAAGAGTACCAAAAATACAAATACATTACTTTAGAGATCAATCACTGACTCAATGGGTTGAGACACACGTTTTAGTTAAAGTAGATGCTGACAACACTAGAAAGTTTATAAGTGAGCATTTAATTTATTGGTGTGGTTTCTCTCAAGTCAATTTGGTAGTTTATGGAAGCAACTTCACACATGGCATCCCAAAAAAAACAAGTTAATGGTAATATAATGAATAGTGGTGACGCCTTACCATAACAAAACAAATGGAATGGGAAAAGGGTAAATGGTACTCTAGAAAGTATCTTGAAGAAGCTTGTATTTAATAAACCTTCCAACTGGGTAACTTTTGATTGGTGGCAACTTTTTCCTATAATTTAGACTATCAGTAGTCATTTGGTAAACCACCATCAAACTTCTTTACAGAAGTAAGGCTTTTCTAACCAAATTATATTCTGTATTTAAACAAAGTCTAGGATGACGTTATTGCAACATCTAGAAAGCCAGACGAAAAGTTTTTGATAGGGTTATACCCTCCGCCTATATCAATACACCTAAGCAGAAGATTTAGCTAAAAATCTTGGAGATTCACAGTGGCCAGCCCTTCCAATTTTGAAATTAGTGAAAAGGTTAACTATTGTGACACCCACGGTTTTTGAATAAAAAACAAGCTGGACAAACTCTGGGTTGGTTTTTTGAGGTCTTAAATAAATTGGCATTAAATGCCAATATCATTAAGGAACTCTCTGATGGAAAATTAGTACCAGAATACACGCTAAGTCCTCAAGAGCATGTAGATGAGTATTCAAAAGAGGAAAAAACAAAACAAACCAAAAAATTTAAATTTTTAGCACATATATATTGTTCATTTCTATAATACTATCAATCAGATTTAGGATGGTTTAATATTTTTATTTTATATTTTATTGATGATGTATGCCATCAATTTTCTTTTGTAATTTGATTTTACTTTTGGTAATAGGTTTCGCCTCATTCTATTTAAGGACTCTTGAGTGAGGGGATTTTACAAATCTTCTTCTAGCTCGTCAATGTTGGTATGAACTGACAGGTGGTGCCAAAGCTGGCTTTTTCTTTTGTTAAATATGACTTTTAGAGAGTGGGGTTGCACAAACAACTATATGCCATCCCTTTGTGGTTTTATGAGCCATAGAGGAGCTCACATGAGTAGATATGTTGTCAAATTATAATTTGGTAAAGCTAGGGGTTGTGTTGGAAATTTGACCAGATTATGGTTAATCAACTACGTTCTGAAACTAGTTACATTTTTGGTCACCTTGTATGCTAATTTTATTCACTAATGTTGATAATTTTTGGCTTCCAATAAGGAAGCTCCAACTTAGCTTATTGATTGTAGCTATTTTGATGAAATTTAAACTAATAAGTTATAAGATCAAAATTAGCAAAAACGTAAATTGCTCAGTGGATCAACTATGACTAATTCAATGAAAAGATTGCAAAAGCTTATTGGCTAGGAAGCTGATAACTTTAGTTTACCAAACCTGCAGGATCATTGGCCGCAACTGTTAATTCATTTTTATGTAAATTCTGAACAATATCATGTCAAATGATGTAGGTCTATAAATAAGTAAGTTATTATCTAAGTTTTGATGCTAATAATTTGATAGGTGGGCATTAAAATGTTAAGTGTCACTTATGTAAAAGGAAAATTCCTAATTAAATATCTTATTGTTATTATTAGTTTTTTCTAGTATTTTGTTTAATTTACCATTATGATTTTATTGAACATTTTCAGCTCATATTGCGCTCTGTCATTAAACAGTAAGCATTTGTATTAAAATTAACAAAATCATCATAAACATGCGTAGCTGCTTCAACTTAACGCCAAGTAATTGTCAAGGACTGGTGTACCGCTGACCTGGTTGGGGTAACTATCCATGAGCTTAAACAAGGTTTTGGATTCAATATGTGAAGGGAGATAGATGCGTCTAAATATAAGAAATAATAGGCATGATGGTATGGAAGTTGCTCATAGATATGATTTAAGGAGTGGAAAGGTTGGATGAAGTTTCTGTTTGTTGGGTTGGTAGATCAGGATTAATAACACTTCTTTAAGTAACTTGAATAGTGTATGCATATTATAGAATAAATTATTGACTGCAAAAACTTAACAATATGAATTCTTATGCTATATTATACTTCTCCATTAGGACTTGCAGGAGATTAATAAATTTTATAAGTGATATTATTATTCAAAGATTAAGGAATTAGTTCTTGTACATGATCTTAAAAAGTCAGTTGAACACGTCTCATTTCATTGCAATTATTGTTTAATAAGCAATAAAAGACTAAATCCAAAACAAAAGTTTCTTATTTCTAACCGATCTCACTTCAAATAATAGTCAACAATCTGAAAGCAATTTATGATGTTTCTGGTAGTTTTCTCATGTCAGGCTCCACCATGACATCATCCACAACAAGGGCTGAAAGCTACAATTGGGGCCTTCTTCTGCCATTTCATCTATCAATTACCCACGTTCTTTGGGTTTTCTACTGGCTCCCAAGTGTTTTCCTCAGCTGGGTACCCAGCCCACTCGACCAGGTACTGCAACTTCCCATGGTATGTGCGTTTTCCAGAAATGGCTTTTACTTCATATTTAAAACATGTTTTTTGATAAGAGGGGTTCTAGGTCTTTAAATTCCTAATGAAGTAGGTATTGACCAACTTTTTTTGCACAGCAGGGACCTGTGGAACACATCATGGACCTACCAACCTTCAGATTGGACAAGGTATGACACCTTCCCTAAAACTTCTATCGCCCTGTAAGGTTCCACACATCAATGGGTAAGCTTATGACATGGTACATATATGGGTGTATTTCGCGCATCCAAATAAACCTCACTAACAACTTTTAACCTTTTCCAAGGGTTTCTTTTTATGTCTGCAAAGTCCTTGTAGGTTTTTACAGCTCTCTGCAAGAATGTTAAGCACAATTTATGTGTCTGATGGATCTCACTAAAAATCTCTTATCATTGGGCTATCTGCTTCCATGACAGGCAGTAGTTCACATCTGAACATCGTGTCCATAATTAACTATAAAAGACGACATCCCAGTATAGGTTTGATTAAGGGTATTGTAGCAAAACATTGACTTTGGCAACAAATTAATCCAATTATCTTATTCTACATTTACATAAAAAACAATTCTTTCTCTAGAAACTGGAATATTCTCTCAGTTTATACATCAATCTGACGATGGTATGCTGTAGAAAAGCTTTTCTAATTCTGAGGTCTGAGAGAAGTTGCTTCCAAAATTGTGATGTAAACTGAAGCACTTGGTCTTGATAAACTTCTGGGGTACCGTGGTGGAGAAAAACATATTTTATAAATAAATGGGCTGTCTCTTTTGCAGGGATACCTGTAATTGTAGGGATAAAGCAAGCCATTTTGTTAAACTATCCACAGCTACCAGAATTGAATAAAACCCCGGGCGAAGGATAACTACACGTTGAATTTCCATAGATACTGATTATCAAGTTTTTTTGTGCAAGATCTAGTGGCTCCAAATGGCCCTCAGGATGATCACTCTGAAGTTCAGTCCATCCAGATGTCTCACAAAGAGTTAAGTAGTTGCTATATCACTAATTAGACAGGCTATCAAAAGTTATATTTAATAAATGCATCATCTTATTCCTTCCAGGAGTCCATCCATAGCCACTGTCAACTTAAAAGTTCTCTTGGCTGAAGCTGAGGTTTAATATGAGTCTTGTAGCTGTAAAACTAGTTAAGAGGTCAATAAGGCATAAAGTTGGGGTGGATAGACTATTTTATTAAGTTAAATGAAATCATTGTTTATAGGGCGAGTGGAGACAGAATGCTGAGATGTCCTCCATGGCTCCATATGATAGAAACTTCTACATCCTTCCAGATTGACTTCCCAGTTGACACCTTCATTGTCTTTGTCAACATCATCCTCATGACCGCATTGTTCTGAGTTGCACCTTTTGAGATTTGAGAAGTGGGGGTGCAATTCTATAAGGCATAACCATTGATTTTCATGCACATGATGCTTCCTGATTAATTTTCTCATTGATGCCTTCAGGGACAGGTTTCAGTCATACAGGCTTGAAAGTTAACTTGTTAAAGCTCGATTTTAGAGTAGGGATCTCACCTCACTTTTTATATTAAATCCTGACAATGCTCCCTCAAGATCCTGGCAGAGGGGGATATAGGGAATTAGGAATCAGTCTTGGTCTCAGTTTACTACTGTCCCTTGAGTAACGTCAGAAATGGTATTTAAAATTCTTCTTATGAATGACCTAGTAGGGTCTGGGCCAAAGAATTTAAAGCTTTTTCTGTCAACCTCCAGGTCAAAAGTGATAAAAGAGGACTAGGGCGCCTAAGTGGAAAGTCATTAAGGAGGGTCAGCCAACATATGAGTGGGATGTTTCCTTTTCTGTAGTGGTGACAATTCCCAATTTGGCGAGGTCTTGAGCTGCATATTCATCAGATAAGGCCATCATTGTCAAATTGGAGTTTTCACGTACTGAGGATTTTAATTGGACTGAGCGTTACATGGCAGTCAAGGGGTATGCTCATATAGTGATTCAAAAGGGGACACCTTAATACTCAATGGTAATTTATCTGGTAATTAAAAAAATGTTAGGTAGATAGTGATTTCAGTGCATAGAGTTAGGAGCGGCCATCTTTAACAAGATAGAAACAAGTGTCCCATTAGTGTGTTCCACCACCGCATTGATTAAGGGACTATAGGGTTTTAAAACTTTGGTTAGTCCCAAAAAGCGCTTTAAAACTTGGACTACCTGTGAGATGAAGTTTATACCATTGTCAAAACTAGAGTTTGTGGACATCCGTTCTGAGTGATAATAGATAAATTAAGAAATATGACTGTGACTTTTGCTGTGGCTTTTGGAATGGAAATCGCTTTGCCCCATTTGGTCAAATGTTCCACAGCTAATATAATATATTTGTGCCCATGTAACCCGGTGGGCAAAGGGCCCACCACTAGGTGCTGATGACATTAAATGACCTTGACAGAGCCACAACTGAATGTTGGTACCAAGGGATACCTCAATCTTAAGGAATGACAAGTAAAACAGGCCTCTAAAAACTTCCTGGATGGTCTTGACCATCTGATCCCAATAGCATCATTTTTTTAGCCATATAAAAGTCTTCTTCGCTTCCTTGTGTCCCAAGGTTTTATGTTTTTAAGGATGACATTGGTTTATCAAGGGTAGATATATGGGAGCCATTTATTGTTGATTTTTACACAGCATTACTTCCTTGATCTGGGTGTCCTGGGACATTTTGTGTAGCTGAGTTTGGATCTCAAAATTTTTAACTATTACCGTTCAGCTCAAGCAATTGTCATATAGTTGGTTTTCTTTGGGGGTTAGGCCAGCATCGGTATCCTCAAAAGACCATTGCATTCTTGTGGATCACTCTTGTGCAATGGAAAATGGTAAAATTGTAGTTTTTTACTCTTTATGACACCTTGTTAACCAGATTTTGAGTCCTTCATTTACTGCAACCATCAAAGTGAGGCATGGACAGTGATGAAGGTGAAATTGGTGCCTTATAGGTAGGTCCATAAATTTTGATCACCAATAAAACAGCCGTTCACTCATACTTGATAATACTACAATTTTGTTTGGCCTTTCTGTGGATTTTACTAAAGGAAGCCTTTAGATTGCCTGCTTGATTTCATCATATTGTGCTAGGATAGCCCTAACTGCAACATCACTAGCGGTGGTCAATAGCAAGAATGGCCAGTGAAAAATGTGGAAAAACTAAAATAAGTCTAGTTCAAAGGAAAGTCCTCAGTGTATTAAAAGCCTGTTCTTTTCAAGACGTCATTTAAAAGGCACATTCTTCTGTAGAAGTTAGTCAAGGGGTTCAACTAAGACATCAAACCAAGGGATTAAGTGATGATATTAACTTATCATGCCCAGGAACACTTTAATATCCCTGAGGCTCTGGGGGTGCAACGTCTTAATGGCAGCAACTTTTCAGGAGGGCTAAATGCCACTTTTGAGACCTTGTGTCAAAGAATTTCATTTCATATTGGAAGAAAGAGAATACTAAAATTAATCTTTATGAGGCCTTCCTAAGACAATCAAAGACTTCCTGTAGATTTTAAGTGAATGTTGAAGATCTTGAGAAGACAGTAATATTAGTGAGGTACACAAGGACTTAAGATAGCTTTAATTTTCCCAGGATTCATCCATGGCGCGTTAAGGTGGCGGGCTTTTCAAAGACTCTGGAACAATAGTTGGCTTTAATAGCCCCTCGTTAGCTATGAGCGCACATTTAACCAATCTTCATGTGCTAGCTCTACTTGCCAGTATCCATTAGCGATATATGTAGTGGAAAATTATTGTGACCCAGACAGCAAGCGGAGAGAGTCATTAATACAGGGCAAGGGGTGACCGTCCATTTCAGAATAAAGTTAAGCCTTTCTAGTCCATAACTACGTGATGACTACCATCCTTCTTCTTAATTTACAATAGAGGTGAGTAACAAGGGCTACGGGAAGGCACCAGTAACACAGCTTTAAGTAGTTGCTTAAGCTCAACAGCCACCCGATCTTCTTTAATATTAAGTTATTAGTAAAACAGCATCAAGTGTTTTGACATCCAGTCTCAACATGATGTAAAACACCATTGATTTGTTTTACCTGTAGGTGGAGGTTAGAGAAGAGGTCTGTTTATAACTCAAGTAATTGCTCATTTCAGCTTCATTGCTCGCTGATGAATTATTGCTCAATAGAGGAATCAATTAGGGCTACTGATGGGGCAGTTATAGGACAAAATTTCTTAAACTTCTAAAGTTACAGATCTCATAAATGGCCTCTACAGGAAGTAGGTGAGCATAAGCAGCTGAGGTATTAGGCCCCACTGTCTAAGCTTTGTCAATGAGGTTGGCCAGCAGCACTCATGTAGATCCAGTATAAGCGGGATTATATTTCTCAGGAAGGTCAGGATCTCCTTGACGGGTGGACTATCCATGCCCCATATTTTCAGCAATTTACTGATGGAATATTAATATATATCATGGTATTGACAATGAGCTGGGGCTTTGGTAGTATAATAGTTGGATTAGGCAAATAGATAGAAATTCCCTCTTGGCCATCTACCACAGGAGGGGGTAATTGTACTTAAGAACCCCTTGCATAATATTCTAGCCTGTCAATCCAGCTTCACTTTCCACAAGCAGGCCTGAGTTTTAACCTATGTCTTGGCGTCACGGGAGGTCTCAAAAACCAATGGAACCCTATTTCCTAAGAGGAACAAAAAATTTCATCTAAGTTCATGATGGAATAATAGTCACAAAGTAACTAGTTTCTGAGGAGAGGGTCATAACTTGGAAATATAATGCTACAGCCAAGGTATCTAATTACAACATGCCAAAGTTAATGGGTAGTGAGGAATAGGCCCCAATGGACTGAGTGCATTTTGGTCCAGTCGTGCCATATTCCATGTAGTAAGGAAAGTCAGGAGCTACCTTAATACATTTCATTAACTTAGATAAAATGACAATCATGGGGGAACCACTATCAACACTTGCATGTACAGGGACCTTAAGAACTCAAACAGCGATGTGTTGGCTAAGCTCCTAAAATGTGGGGCATAGTGGGAAGCATATGAGATTCATCAATAGAAGAGTAAGCAGAATTAGGTAATTATTATCAATGGGTACTGATTCATCTCCTTTCAGCATGAAAACATTTGACTCATTAGAGGTGTCTGAAATGTTCTTAAGAGATACAGGTATTTTAGCATAAAACGCCTCTTCCTACATGCTGATTGCCCTTTTCCCGCCTCTCTGGCGATTACTTTTCAATAAGTCTTGAAGTTATGTCAGAATTCATTACATAAGTAAATTGAGGTTTTTAGTTCTTCTGGTTCTTGACAATATGGGCTCAAGGACAGCTGGAAGAGGCAGATGCGGAAGACTTGTGACTCAAGGTTGATGCAGGAATGTTATTTAAAACTTATTTCATTTCCTGATATAGGTGAAGTTGCTCTTCTGACCAATCATATGCAATTGGACTTTAGGATGAGATCCCAATGCAGAGATTACTGAAATTATGGCGTCATCCGAAATTAAACAGTTAGTGGTCACCAAGGGTTGTGTTTAGGAATAGAATTGGCTGGCAAACTTCAAAGGACTTTCTCCATTGTTCAAATTTATGTCCACAATCGCCTGCTTTTGATTGGCCAAAGTCTGGTTGCTTCTAAACTCCCAATTATGACTATATGTAACGCCCCAAGTGTGACATTTATTTAGATTAGTAGTCATTATTTTATCAGGCCGTGATATTCAGGCAGGAGTGGATGAATTTAAACTGGCAATAAGTGGCCTCCTCCATTGGGCTCTCATGAGTGTGCAGGAAAAAGATGATACTTTCTTGTCTCAGGGTAAATTTCTACATGAAACTAGGATTAAAGTTAGTCACTTTAGAACTAGAAAGAGTGTTGACAGAAGGAATTGGAGCAGGCCTAGAGTTTCAGTTTCTCCATAGTCACGAGGGTCTGTTAATCCAATTGACATCTTAAACTTTCTAGGTCCTCCTATACCTCATCCCAATGGCGGTTTGGAAAGGTAATTGAAGCTTTAAGGGCAACTTGCTTTTCCAGAGTTTAAATTTCGTTAAGTTGGAGGAGCAGCAGACTTCTAAAGTTACTCAAGTGAGTTTTAGAAAACTCAACAGGATTTTTAAACTGAATGATGTGGCTATCAGTGAGCTTGGCAAGTGCTGAAATCATCCATCTTGTCTGACAAAGCTAATTGAAACTTTATAATCATGAGGAACACCGTCTACATAAAACTTGCATCTCTTGTCCATATTCTTATTTTGATCCCATAAGACTGTGAGCGCCATTGGGACTTCTTGTTTCCAGGAGTCGTTAGATTTGTCAGGAGTTGGTACCAAGAAACTGAATGGCACTTGGGGCCAATTAGGACCTTTGGGTCTTTCTGAACCCTTAGGCTCTTCAGGCTCTTCAGCCCCAGAGGCGCTGTCATGAAAGGCTAACTCCTGGTAACTCTGAAAAAGTGATTAAATAAGATCCTCATCTTGATTAAGGAGTTGGCTCCAGATGGTCACAAACAGTTGTTTATTTTGACAAAGCTATTCGTCAAGGTAACCTAAGCTTCCACTATCTATCATAGCAAGTTTGTTACGAACCCCATTTCTCAGCCAACATTTAATTACAATGGCCTCCCAATTTTGTGAACAAAGGAGGAGCTAGAATCATAGAAATGACAGAATATGAGTGTAGGGTTTCAGTGAGTCCTAGCTGTCAAGCTTCTTCATGGTGATGTAAACCAAGTACTTGTAAAATGTGTTGTATAGCTGGATGGACGAAGCTTCAGAGATAGAGTTCAGCAACCATAGTAAGTTCTACCAAGGCTAGTAGAGATGAGGTATTTAAATCTTGCATCATGGAAGGCACAGAGGAGGCTTAGGAATGACTAAAGTGGTCTCCCACGGAGTAAATGCCATCTAATGATTGGTGAATAATGTCATTGATGTTCTCATATTTTAATTGATACTGATCTTGATTAACGGAAGGTATGGTGAATTGAAAGGTGGACCAAAACTCAAAGTTTTCAGGCTTTAGAGGGGTTGCTTTGTAAAGAGATGTGTTGAGCCATCAAGTTACGCTTCTTAACTGGTTGGCAGGTCGAACTTCTTGATTGTTATTATTCTCCATTTTTCACTAAAGACCTTTTCACTGGACAGCTTAAAGACCTGTAGTGAGCATGACTTATATTTGGTTTAACAGTTCTTTTAACCATAGCTGATGTTTAAAATGGGTCTTAAAGCTATAAAACTTGTGGAGAAGGCAATGAAGACAAAAAGGTGGGGTGAATAGATCACTTTGTTTAGTAAAAAGGACTCAATATATAAGGCGAGTAGGGACACAATGCTGAGAGAACCCTCATGGTTCCATACAGTCATGGTATTTTACATTTTCTGGATTGAATGCTCATTTGATGCCTTCATTTTTATTTTTCAACATCATCTTCAGGACCACATCGATGAGACTTGCACCTTTTGAGATTTGGGAAGTGGAGATGCAATTATAGTACATCGATGAATCCCCCCCTTGGGTTGGGACCATCTAGTACTAAAAAAAAGAGATGCAGTTATAGAAATTATCTTTATTGATTTTGTATCCACGGATGATTCCTGATTGGATCTCTCACTAGTGCCTTCAAAGACATTTTTAATCATAAGGACTTGAGAGTCACCTTGTCAGGCTCGATTTTGAGCAGGATCTTGCCTTGCTTATTACCTTGAATCCAGACAGCAACATTGTGATAATCTCATATACTTTCTAAACGCTAAGGATTTTCTGTAAAAAACATAAAACCTTTTCTATAACATTTGACTTTTTAGTGATTATCTTCTTACTGTACCATGTAATGTCCAGGCTCCTGCTACGGTCATTCTTTACTTATTGACAAAATGCGTCATAATTCTGAATTCAAAAAATCTCATCTCCTAGGCAACCAATAGATTATGAGAAATTGGTTCATTGGATTCTTGGTCTTTAATAGCACCTACGTGTTGTACTCAGAAAGCACGTCATTAACAGGTATCAGGTCATGATGATGGCTTAAGGAATCAGGAACCACATTATCCTTTCCTTGTTTGTAACTGATATAAATGTTATAATCCGCTAGAGTAAGGCCCATCTTGCTTAACGCTGGTTTAGTTGTCGCAAGTTGAACAAATATGTAAGATTTTCTGGGCTTATCAAATCCTCACAGGGTGCTTAGCCCCACATAGATACTAATGCCAGATTAAAACCTGAATTATAAACGACATTTTTTGTCAAAGGTAAGATAGTTGCGTTCCACTGATATGAATTTTTGTAGAATAGTAAGATATGGAATTTAGCTACTATCATCCCCACTAAATGCAAAACCAGGAGAGTTATTTTCAACTATAAAAGGCTTCTCATAGTCAGGAATAGCAAACACAGGGACAGAATAAAGGCTTCCTTGAGGAAAGAAAAATAATTCCTGCCGCTGAATCCCAATTGAAACGCATATAATATGAATTGAGACGAATAAGTGGTGATGCAAAGGTGGAAAAGTTGTTGATAAAATTACAGCATTAATTGGCTAATACTGAGAAACTGTGCACCTCTTTCCAACAGGTAGGCGTTGGCCATAATGTGATTGCCTTAATTTTGCTTGGCGCCATTTTGAACCCATTATGCATATAATATAGCATAGGAACTTGACTTCCTTTTCCAAAAACTCGCATTTGATAGCTTCACATGCAGGTTGTATCTTTCAAGCTGCTAAAAGAGCAAGCACAAGTGCATTAAGTGTTCCTCCTTCGCCTTGCCGTAGATCAAAATGTCATTCAGTAGGCTACACATAATTGGTCCATGTAGCCACTCAGAAACGTATTAATCAGTTCTTAGAATGTGCTAGGTCCGTTGCACAACCCAAATGGCATCAACAGATATTTATATAACTTAATCGCGTCTTGAAAACCATTTTCCATTTATCACCGTCTTTTATATGTATCTAGTTATTTGCATCCTTAAAGACACCTTTGGAGAAGATTGTGGCCCCAGACAACTGGTCGCTCAGTTGGTCAGTATCAGCCAAGGGTTACCAATCCTAATTGTTATACACTGAGCTTCTGGTAGTTAAAGCATGACTGTAGTACCCCATCCTTCATACTAGCAAACAACAAGGATGATAAACAAGGATGGAATGATACCCATATAAAAATCTTTGTCAAGCATAGTATCCAGGTATCACGAATGGCAACCTGTTCCTGCCAATTGCAACGGTAGATTGTCTGTGGATGAGATAAATCCCTTCTAGTAAATCAATTGCATGGTAAAATATCCATGGGCTGGTAGTTTTTTAGCCTCCTATTCTCCAAACAATGAAGATCATTTTGATAGGTATTCTGGAATCTTTGTTTTGCAAGGCTCTAACAAGCACCCTTAGTCACAGTTGCAAAAAGTAAAAGGACTTTAACTCCTTCTAAAGCGAACTAAATTAGCATATTATTCAGCAAATTGTAATATAGTTCTTTCCATAAAAGTTTCTGAGTTCAACCTGTCCACCAAGGATATCCAAGAATTACAGGATGTGGTGAACTATGCAGAAAAAAATCAACTTTCATTTCACTTGATTCAAATTTTAAGTCAATGTTACGTGAGCAGTGGAAAGATGCAGACTGTTCATTATTTCCCAGAACTACTTTCGTTAATAGTCTCTTTGCATGTAAGCCCAGCATTTGCACTGCTTACTCTGATTTAAAGTTCCGTGAGGTCCCACTGTTTAAAAACTATGGATATTGTTTTAAATACGGATGGTATCATTAGGATCTGTCATGTTTTTGTACAGGTCGAACCCACTGAGCAACAGACAGATGATGTGGGGATCGTAGGTCCTTCAGACACACTTGAAAATACACTTAAAATAGGAGCAATTGCTCTAATTGAATCTTTAGTTAATTCTTAGTAAATACAGCAACCTTTCGAAGTCCCATTCTCTCTCAGCTATTAACAACCCTTCTTCTCTCAATTGCCCATCTCGCTTAAATACAGTGGCTTCAGGTGATACTACTCTCATGGCTTGAGCTATTCTATTCCGCTGATTCTCCTCAAATTTGGCTTGTTATTCTATAATCCTCTACTACCCTAATTGTAGGTGATTTACTTCATATTCGTCAAATGTTGACATCACCTTATATAGAGGCGATCCAATAAGAACCCATTATATCCCAATATTGCCTCATCTCAAGGCGCTCAAATAATTGTAACTGATATCATTTTTGGCGGATTCCACCCTAGCTGTCTCACGCTTATCATTCAGAAATATTGGAATCGTGACATTAGCCCCTCCTTGACTGGATGATAAGCTCCTATTGTTTGTAAGGTTGGAGGAACTTTGCATGTACTCAGTTAATGATCTGACCACTTGCAGGATCCTTGATGGTATATGCATCAACTCCAGTCTTCTCTATAACTTCAAATGGACCAATCCAAATACTGGCTATCTTGTGTTTCCACCCAAATCCATGTTGGTCATGGAAGAGAACCATATCGCCTTCCTTGGACAGAGCCAGCCTGCTACGATGTGCCTGATTAGCGGCCTGATTCCTGATCTTCTTGGCTAAACTTAAGGAATATTCTTTGGTTTGCAGTTTGATCAGAATGTTCGCGAGGTTAATCAAATAATGGTGGGGTTTCAGTCCACCGGTGTCTTCTACACATGAATTAAGTAACGCTATAAGAGCCAGGTGTCAGCCATATAGTAGCTGGAAGGGATTCTTCCCCGTGGCAGAATGGTATCTTATGTTATATGCAAACATGGCAGTGGAAAGGAGAGAGCTCTAATTGGAAGATCGATCTGTTACTAATTTTTGTAGTATGTTCACCAGAGTTCCATTCACCCGTTCAACCATTCCATTGGATTTGGGGTGATATGGGGTTGTCAGAACCCCGTGGATTCCTATAATCTCATTCAGTTTGGGTAGAATGTGCGAGGTGAAGTTGGTTTTGTTGTCAGTGAAAATAAACTGAGGGCAGCCGTGTCACTGAATAATGCATTCCATCACGAACCTGGCCACAGTAACCACCCCCATGTCTTGTATCACCCTCACTTCAACCCACCGGGTCAAGTGGTCGATAGCCACAAGTATGTACTTACACCAGTTAGCTCCTGTTGGCAAGGGGCCAACGACATCAAGGGAAACTGTGTACCAGGCAAAATGTGGTTTCACTAACTGGTATGAAGTCATACGGCGAAATGGCTCCTCCATTTGGCACTGATGGCAACAGGAAATAGTTTCAAGCACATTGAAGCTCATACTTTACCAATAGTTCTAGGGGCGTAACAACTCCATAGTCTTACGAAGTCCACCATGCCTGACTGCCTTGTGTGTGCTCATAATGAATTCTGGTCGTGCTGAGGGGTGCGGAAAATTCATCGTAGAATCTCTGATCTGCTTGTAAAATTCCCCATTCCGTTGGAAAGTATTTGTTCATATCTCATTTGACACTTTGATCACTTGGGGTGGTTCATCATTATACATTCCGCTGAGCATCTTATTGTACATCACATCACTGAGTTCCGTTATCACCGCTATAGTCATTAATTGAGATAAACAGTCAGCGTTCTGATGCTTTACTCCTGGCTGATGGAGAATCTCAAAATCATAGGCCTGCAACTTAAGAGCCCACCAAGCCAAATGGCCTTCAGGCTCTTTATAGTTTCTGCAACCAGAATAATGACACGTGTTCTGTCATGACTTTAGACTTTACCTCATGCAGATAGACTCAGAATTGCTTATATGCATAGATCACTGCTAAGCACTCCTGCTCGGTCACAGTATAATTACAATCATGAAAGTTCAGACTTCAACTACAGTATGCTACTGGATGTTCCTCTCCATCATCATCTTACTGAGAAAGTACAGCCCCAACAGTGAAGAGGGACGCATCCATCTGAACAAAAAACTCCCAATCGAATTTTGGATATTTTAACTTCAGTGCGCTGATCAACGCCATATGAAGTGTATTGAAAGCAGATTGATGACGTTCCATCCATTCAAACACAGCATCCTTTTTTAACAACTCGAATAGCGACCCCCCAATACAGCTGAAATTAGGGATAAAGCGCTGGTAGTAACTGACCATTCCCAAAATACCTGTATGCCGCGCTTACTATTGGGAGTAGTCATTTTGCTGATGGCCTCCACCTTAGCAGGCTGTAGTTTCAGATCTTTAGAGTTTACCACAAACTCCAGATATTCCAGATGATCTTTTAAGAAGTTACATATTCGAGGTTCTATTTTAATGTTTGCCTCATCCAGCTGATGGAATACTGCTTCTAGGTGGGCGAGATGCTCCAAAAAGGTTTGAGAGAAAACATTGCTATTGTTGAGGTATACAAGGATGCATGATAGTTTCAGGTCACCAAGAATAGTATCCATGTCTCACTGAAACGTAGCCAAGGCGTTTCACAGCCCTTGAGGCATCCATGTCAGATGGAAAAGGCCTTTGGAGATGATTACAGCGCATTTTCACCTGTTCCGCCAGGGGTAACTCGATTTGCCAGAAACCTGTTTATCAAGCTTATTGTAGAAAAATAATGGCTCCCCCTATTGGTCCAAATAATCATCAATTCTTAGAAAAGGGTATAAATCCTTTTTTGTAATACTGTTGAGATTCCAGTAGTCTATTACTATGCGGTTGGTGCTGTCCTTCTTTTTTACATTTAGAACAGGCGAAGCCCACAGGCTTTTGGATGGTTTGAGCATCCCTTGCTCTAGCAACTTGTCAATTTCATCAGTGACAACATCTTCTGCTGCCCTCAATTGGAAGATTGGCTGAGACCTTATAGGGGGATGATCTCCTGTGTCTACTTGGTGGACCACCCCCTGAGCACACCCTAAGTCATGATTGTCAACAGCAAAAATCCACTTATACTTCTGAAATAAAGCTATTGCTTGGTCTTTTTGTTCTTCAGATAATCCTATTAAATTACTCCGCAGTACCATCATTAGTACATCAACAGGTGTCTCGACCAAGAGACCAAAATTCATCCAAAGACCTGAAATCATGAACCTGAAGGACCTCATCTATTGGAATCAGATGTAAATATGCTACAATTTGGTGTCAGCGGATTTGCAATGGTTTACCTTGGAGGTTTGCTAACAAAACCTTAATCTCTCCATGTCCAGAAGTATAATCCCTGGAGCCACATGCAGCTCAAACCATGTTTGATGAAAGGGCCCAATGACTTCTCCATATAACCCACTTGGAACTTTCACTTTTAACTCAGCGTTTACTAGGACTTGATGGCCAGAAGGTATAGATATGGGCCCTGCCGCTTAAAGAGGTATCCTTGATATTCATATATCTGCGATGAAGGGGCTGAGTCTTGCACTTTAGTTGGTGATAGCGAACTGGCATCACCCCATCACTATAGGCAAGGTTGATATGGCTCAATTTTACCACATCCTTCTTTACTCTGCTAGTGGTAAAGTAAATTAGGATCCGCTGACCCATAATGGCGAGGGTCTCCTTTTCATATTAACAACAGCCCCAAAATGGCGCAGAAAAGTGACCCCAATTAACAGTTCATAGTTTTTGTTTGGCAGCACAATTGCCAGGGCTACAATGACAATGGACCCAAAGCGCAGAGGTAGCACACTGTAAGCCCCCTCAGAGACGGTGCTTACTGCTCCAGAAGTTCCGTACAAAATTTGATGGTCCACATTAGGTTTCAACGTCAAATTTGCCATCAATCTAGTGGAAACTATGTTGACTGGAGCACCAGTATCTATTATAACGCAAACCATATTTTTCGCTACAAAAATATCACATTATGTACACTCAGAATAAGAAGAATATTGACTGTTTAATATGTGAACATTTATGGGCTCTCTTTTCTCAAGAAAACTCATTATCCCCTCACCAACTTGGGGGTATTCTTTGACAATGGCATCTACCAAAAGGGCAATGTTTACTCCTTTCAGAGTTGGCGCATCTGCGGCAGAATCAAGTTTGTCTGAGGAAGCATGATAAAGCATTTGACAGGCATACAGCTTTGGCTGTTTGGGGGACTCTTCTTCCACCGCCGCCTTGGCTTGAGCTCAGGTTACTACATTTACTCCTCTAACTGGCTGCTGAAGTAATAGTCTGTCATCCTACTGAGGGACTTCCGCAGGGTATACTACTATTGATTTGGGGATGTTTTGAGTTGGTATCGCGGAGGTAGAGGGTCACATCTCTACTCCGCTCCATCTTTTCCCTAATAGTATTGATCTTGGTGTATGTAGTTCACATGGTGGTTATGAAAGAATTTTGCCAAATGACCAGGGCGACCATATTTATAGCAGTTAACCCCATAAGAGCCACTTCCTTGATTATCATAAGAGGGTCCAGACCAGAAAATTTGGGGTCATTCAGCGTAACCAGCCCCAGGTCAGTAAGATGATTGTTAATGGTCAGCATAGCTAGGTCCTGGTCAATAGCTGGGTTGCTGACAGTTTCATGGCCAGCCCATTATTGCTGATCGAACTGTTGAGTGTAATTTGGCCAAGGACAGGCGCAGAGTTAAAGAAAGGACAAGGATTACTAACTGGAGCTGGAATCAGACGAGAGTATCTCCTAAATAAGAGGGTTCAGTAGCAGCGGTAGTCTTCCATTCCATATTCAGTGGCAGAAAGTTAGGGGATACGCAAAGCAAAAACTGTACAATCTTGAGCAGAGGTATGTCGTCATCCAGAAGCGGCAAAATGATATTATGAAGCTCACAATATGGCTTCACCGTGGAGGTCATGGCAATGCACACGTCAGCTTCCACAAATTACTCTGCCCAAATCAGCACATGGTCTTCTGTTGTAATTCAATCAGAGAACTCTAGGAGAGTCTCATTTTAATGGAATCTGATTGTTAAGAATTCTGCTTTCTGCTGGAATATCTTTTGAAGTACCCCCAAACAGGCGGAGTATAGTATCCTTCACATCCTTATAGGTGGCAGAGCTACTTGGGAGGTAACAGGTGACCTGATCAGTGCTTCTGACATCCAAGGCAGATATTAACAATTTAGCCTTCCATCATCAGATGCGCTTTCTGCTGCAAACTCAAACTGTTTGAAGAGCCCATGAATGTTCCCATTGCAGTCAAACAGAGGTAATTTTTTGATATTTACCTCCTCATCTCATTCACAGGTTTTTGGGCCATACTGAAGAATGGGTCAAGATCTGAAAGCAGTTTCTTGATGAGGAGCTGGATCAGCGGAAGTTGGGATGTCCTCCACTACAGGGGTAGTGTGACCTTCTGCCATGGGCGGTACTGCCATTACTTGAGGAAAGTGTATTCTGACTCATATTTGTATCTAGTACTACCATCCTGGGTGTAGTAGCTCTGACCAGCGTCATATTCTTTCTCGTTTGATGCCCCTTCTTGATGGTCATCCTTGTTCCAGAGAGAAGACTGAAAGGTATTGGTCATCTTCATTCTGTGCACTGCAGTTGTTTGGTGGTATCATTCAATCAGTTGGAGAGTTCTTTGTTTTATTGTCCCAAGATTTGCATTTGGCTAAACGTGCTATCAAGTTGGTGCATGACAGCATCTCGTTCTTTAAGAAGTTCAATTTGGTTTTTGAGCACCTCATCTAAGGTAAGTCTGAGTTCCTCATATCCAACTGTTGTGGTGTTCCATGAATATTCCTCAGCAACACAGCTTGTGTAAGGCATGGCTGGCGACTAAGGTTCTGGAGTGTTAGGTAGCTTGATCAATGGGCCTCCTGTAGTGAGCACCACTTTTGTAAATTTGGATGGTATCATTAGGATCCATCATGTTGTTTTTACAGGTCGAACTCACTGAGCAACAGACAGATGATGTGGGGATCGTAGGTCCTTCAGACACACTTGAAAATACACTTAAATTAGGAGTAATTGCCACAATCAAATCTTTAGTTATTTCTAGTAAATACATCGACCTTTCGCTGTCCTGTTCTCTCTCTACTATTAAAAACCCTTCTTCTCTCAATTGCCCACCTCGCTTAAATACAGTGGCTTCAGGTGATACTACTCTCATGGCTTGGGCTATTCTATTCCGCTGATTCTCCTCGAATTCAGCTTGTTATTCTCTAATCCTATATCGCCCTAATTGTAGGCGATTTACTTTATATTACTCGAATGTTGACATCACCATATTGCCTTATCACCTTATATAAAGGCAATCCAATAAAAACCTGTTATATCCCAATATCGCCTCATCTCGAGGCACTTGAATAATTGTAACTAATATCATTTTTGGCGGATTCCACCCTAGCTGTCCCATGATTATTATCCAGTCATATTGGAATCGCAACAGATATAAAACTTTTTTCTAACATAATTTTCACATTAGATAATGGACAAGGCTTTTTATCATTCTTTAATGATGAAACAATAGTTTTGGGGATTCTCTTGTAATTCTTTTGACCAGCGTTGTTCTCATCTGACAACGCACACCATTAGACTCTGTGTGATATCAAAAACTTTAATGGCAGGGTGGTGGGGTGATATCTGATAAAGTCTGTGTTGAGAAATCTATATGACTGAACGATAATCCAAAACAACCACCGGCGGATCATTGATTAAATGTTGTGATTAGGCCTATATGTGTAACATTGAGTAATCTGAGTTGATAATGAGTGAAGTAGACCTTAACGTATAGGAGGAATTTCACCAAAGATATAATGATAGGGCGATTAGGAAATTTCAATGCATGACAGATAATTGGTAGAGCACCTTGAACTAGGTAATCATGAATTGAATGAATTTAGACTCTGCTGGACCAATGAAAATATGGCAGCATGAATAGTCTAAGAAAAAGGGTAAAATTGACCAAAGTTGCTAACATATAAGCAAGATGAGAAGATTGGAAAGGGGAGGTTTTTGTGAAGAAGAAGAAGAGAGTTCACAGTAGGAGCTGCATAATATATAATATGAAAATTAAAGGTTGTAGAGGAAGCATTTGCTTCGGGTTCTATTATCTTTATAATTATATCATAGGACCAACGATTTCCATATTGTCCATCTGTTGTTCAGTGGGATTAACCCTTTGCAACCCCTTCGGCATATCTCTAATATATTTCCGAAATTATAAAAGTGGTGCTCACTACAGATGTCCTATTGACCAACACGTTAAAGAAATATTATTCATTCCCTAAGCAATGGCGCAACTGGCATTAAATGAAAGGACCCTACCACATTTTATTGAGCTATCTAATATGCGGATCTAAAGCTCTTGCTGGATACACTACTTCAGACACAAAAGATGCTTTTTCAGGTAAATAAGGGCATAACGGACCAGCTTTAAAAGGCCTTACACCAGCTGCACCTAGTTAGTGGTTGAGTCAGCCATCTTGCTGATCGCTTGGATGGCACTACCAAGTGGCTACACTGCTCAGAGTGTAAACTGAATCGTATTGTTATGGAGGAGGTTTGCGTCAATATGCTGTTTCCATTTGATAGTGAGGGAATATTCACAGCTTCTTTAGACGATTTGAGTTTGCAGCAGAAGGAGCCTTAGCTTGAAATAAAGCTAAATTGTTAATATCCGCTTTGGATGTTGGGAGTGCAGACTAAGTTATCTGCTATCTTCCAAGTAGTTCCATTACATACCAAGGAGTGAAGGATATTGTGCTAAAGTTGTTTGAAGGTTCTGCAAAAATGTCACAGTGGAAGGCTGAGTTTTTGACCATTAGGTTCTACTGTGATAAGACCCTCACTGTATTTACTGTCCGCTTCATGGTGGAAGCCCACATGTTAATTGGGGTGGGGACTTTATCCAAATCCAAGGTGTGAATTGCAATGGCCTCCGTGGTGTAGTCATACCACTCGCTGTATAATGTCATGACTCCAATTCTGGAGGATAACGTACCCCTTCTCAAAATTGTTCAATTTCTAAGCCGCATATCCATCATTTTTAGTGCTCCCAACGCGGAAAAAAAGCCTTTTTAGCCGTTAATGAATTTTTTGGTGGTAAATAGACAACAACGTTTTGACTATAATCTGTTGGTTTATACGCGGGCATTTAACCCTTTGGCAGCTCCTTTCCGCCCACTCTATGGCCACTCAGCTCATCCTCAATCAAATTACAATCTCTTGTTTAAGTTACAACCTTGGTTTTTAGGGGCATTGCAAATATGTGAGCCATATAGGAGTGCATGTTTCTCTTGCTGTCAAAGAGGTCATCATGTGGCTAGTTGCCCTGGTAACCTGCATGCCTATGCAGTACCACCAATCCTGACTGAATAGGGAAAAGTTTGAGAGGAGTAGAGTTGGGACGCTCTACCTTTGCTGAGTCAAATTTAATTGTCCCTGTTAAATCTAATGGGTCCTTTTGTCTTGGGCCTGAGCCCAAAACCAATGATTTATTATAAAAACATACCTTTAGTGATATCGCCAACTTCCCCTTGAAGGGAGAGAAGAAGAATAAAGAGTTGGAGCTCCACCAAGATATACAAACACCATATTCCTGGAAAATCCTTGAGCGTAACGTTGATGCCAAAGACAGTCCCTCCATTGATGTGGCCGCATTAGAGGGTGTGAATGCTAAAATGTCAGTGGAGGAAATTGTTCAAGCGTATCCTTGTGTTGGCGCCAGTATTTTCACTTTTCTCAATAACAAGAAGCCCAAGGATGTGCATGTGTTAGACTCCAACAGTTCTTTTTATTGAGTTTACCTGCTGTGATAACTTCATAGTAATACAAAATTTGAGCGATTCTAGACACTGGCGCTCCCATCAAAGTAAAATCACTCAGCTAGTGGCTAGGCTTCCGCTGAAACCTGATGTGGACCTTTGGGTAGTTTATAAGACTACTGGAGTAAAAAGCACTGTGTCAGAGGGCACCTACAACACGTTGCCTTTGAGGTTCAGGTCGATTGGCGCTTCTGCTTCAGCTGTGATTTTGCCTAATAATAATTATGCCATGCTGATTGGGGCCACATTCATGCAGCAATTCAGGTCAGTGGTCAATATGGTGGAGTAAACTGTTGAAATTTTGGGGCAACAAAAACCCATCTATTTTACCTCCAGCGGAGTCCCAAAAGAACCTATCCGATATAATCAATAAACCTTGCATATACCAATGGGGTGATTCATGTTTACTATTGATGGATGAAGCGGAGGACCAGAGTTCTCCTTAACCAAATTTACGAGTGTAATGATATTCTGCTAAGGACTGCGACCACCTTAATTATACCTTCCAGGCATCAGCTTATAGTAGAGACAGAACTTGAAATAGATGTCCACGAGGGCTTATATGGTAAAATCATGGGTCCCTTCCAGCAATCACGGCTAAACTCACATGTGGCTCCTGGATTACTGTTACCAGGGCATGGCGAAGTGAAGGTCTTATTAGCAAATCTACAGAAGGAGTCTATGATGGCTCTAAGACACCAAGGTGTGGCTTTTCTGCATTTGACTCCAATTGTTGAAGTTCTTCATATACATGACTTAAGTACATGGGGGGATCTAGGTCTATCTGAAGAAGCCTCAGCCAACGCATTGGCCGTGGTTCTAAGTAACCCTGAATGGGCTTTCAGATGATCAGCTATATAGGAGATGGCCCTGTTTGAAAAACATCAAGACATTTTTGCATACAACAACCACTATTTAGGATGTGACTGTGAGGCGATGCATTTTTGGACACAGGAGACCACCATCCCATTTGATCACGGCCTATTCATCAATACAAAGTGGCAGAAGAGGTTGTATCTATGGAAGTAGCTAAATTGATCAAACAAAGAATGTTAGAGTCATCAAAGAGCCCCTGGGCGTCCAATGTGTTGATTGTTAAGAAAAAGGGATAGCACTAATCGAGAAGTAATTGACTACCAGAAGCTTAATCATATCACAAAAAAAGATTTGTATCCGCTTCCACAGGTCGATAGCGCTCTAGATTGGTTGGGTAGGCCCAACTATTTCTCGGCCATGTATTTGATATCATATTATTGGCAAATTGAGTTGCCAATGGCAGAAAAGGGTAATTGTGTTAATATCACCTCAAAGGGACTGTAACAACCCAAGTGTATGCCTCAAAGGGTTTGCAATGCCCTTGCTACATTCCAGAGGGCGATTGACACCATCTTGGGTGACCTGAAGCTTTCCTGCGTGCTAGTCTAGCTCAATGATATCAACATGTTCTCGCGGAAGTTCAATGAGCATTTAGACCATTTAGAGCAAATTTTTCGCCATATTGCTGAAGCAAAATTAAAAACCAAACACCAAAAATGCCATTTTTCAAGGAGCAATTAGAATATCTCAGGTTTGTGGTAGATCTTAAAGGGCTTAGTCCTCAGCTGGCAAAGGTTGAAGCTATACAAATGATGACTTGGCCAGGCAACAAGAGGGATATCCAGGTGCTCTTAGGGATGTTTGAGTACTAAGCCAGTTCATCCCTAACTCAGCTGTATTGGGGCTCCTCTCTTCAAGTTTTTAAGAAGAATGCCACCTTTGAATGGACTGAGCATTGTCAAAACGCTTTTGATGTTTTATGGACCGCATTGACTAGTGCACTAGTCTTACAATAACCTAATTTTAAGAAGGAAATATTGTGCAAACGGACACGTCTCTTTCTGCCATAGGGGCGGTATTATACTGGAATGATGATGATGGCGTGGAGCATCCAGTTGCATATTGTAGTCGGAGCATGAACAGCCATGAAAAGAATTATACCATGACCAAACAGGAGTGCCTCACTGTAATTTATGCATATAAGCAGCTCTGAGTCTACCTACATGAAATAAAATGCAAGGTAGTGATGAATCATGTGTTGTTTCATTGATTACAGAACCTTTGTGAGCCTGAAGGCCGTCATGCTAGATGGGCCCTAAATCTGCAGGCTTATAATTTCGAAATACTGCTTTGTTCCACCACAAAGAATCAGAATGCTGACTGCTTATCTTGGCTACCAACAATTGCGGCAACAGCAGATTTGGAATACTTCTATATGAAAAAATGGTCAGTGGTCAATATGTGGACTAACTGCCGCAATTTACTTGAGCTCTAGATGGGATGATGGCCAATATGATCTGGAAAAATGGGGAGTTATATAAGCAGATTGGTAACAATAAGCAAAGATTCTCAAACCCCTCAGCTCAACCAGACATTATTTTGAGTACTCACAAGGCAGTGAGTTATGGAGGATTATGCAAGATGTTGGTATTCTTACAGCCTCAATACTATTGGGAAGCATGCACTTTAATGTGTTAGATACCATTTCCTGCTTCCACCAGTGCCAAGTGGAGAAGCCGTTCCACCAAAAGACCTCTTACCAGCTGGTATAACCTCATTTTGTTTGGCACACGATATCCATTGACGTCGTTGGGCCCTTGCTGATAGGAGCTAGCGGGTCTAAGTATACCTTGGTGTCAATTTTAAATTTGATCAGGTGGGTTGAAGCATGGGCAATATGAGATCTGGGGGTGGTTACTGTGGCTAAGTTTGCAATGGAATGTATAATTCAGCGTCATGGCTGCCCTCAATTTATCCTTAATGACAACGGAACTAATTTTACCTCTCATATCTAACAAATCACAAAGAAATGATGGCCGTCCGCGGGGTTTTAACAACCCCGTATCACCCCAAACCTTTTGGAATGGTCAAACGGGTTAATGGGACTCTAATGAACACACTATGGAAGTTGTTTACAGATAGACCCTCCAATCTAAGTACCCTCCTTTCTACAGCTGTGTTATCCTACAATATTAACTACCTCTCAGCAACAGGGAAGAGCCCTTTCTAGTTACTATATGGATGGCACCCCACTCTACCTGCACTGCTCTATGCCTGCGTGGAAGATACCAGCTAAATGGATCCTCAACGCTACTTGACCACCCTAATGAATACGTTGATTAAATTACAAAATGAAGCATACTGTTCAGCTTAGCTAAGAAAATTAAAACAAGGCTACCAATCAGAGTACAGCATAGCGGGCTAGCGCAGTTAAAGGATAGGGATATGATTCTGTTCCAAAATCAGCATGGGTTTGGGAAGAAGCATAAGCTAGCTAATATCTGGATTGGCCCTTTTTGATAATAGAAAAAACAGGTGTTGATGCCTAAAATATTAAGGACCCAGAGAGTTGTTGGATTATTAACCAAGTGCATGCAAAGTTCCTTTGGGTATATAAACAACAATAGAGCTTATCCAGAGAGAAATAATCAAATCATCGTGTGGATCATATATCTAAGTTTATTTAGTGTTGTTGCTCAGGTTCTTTCACAAAGCTGTCTTCATCTCCCCGCCCTTTCTTGGTTTCTTGTGGTGAGTTTTGTGCATTGATCAGTGGGACCCACATTTCTTCTTTAACAGCTTTAGAAAGTGTCTCAGATTTGCTGGACCCTTCTTGGGTTTGTGGTGGGGTTAGAGGCTGCCGTGTCAAGGGTGAGGGAGTTGGTATTCACTTTGGGGCTGTCGCGCCTGTAAACAGAGGGGAGGATGGAGCAGCAGAACTGGAGGAGGAGGATGGATTGGGGACCCAAGGTAACAGGTGAGGTGGTGATACCTCAGCCAGCTGATAAAGATGAACCTGCTCTTGCCCCACTAGGAGTAAAGCCCGCAACCACATGAACTGATAGTCTTGGGAAATCAACAAGTATGCGAGAAGAGGAGACTGGAGTTGTTTGTTCTGGCGCGCAAGAAGGTGAGTCCTGGCTTGGAGGGAAAAGGCTGCACCCAGCGCCAGACAATCCACGAGGAAGTCCTCCATGCTAGGATATGCAGCCTGGAAAGGAGCAGCCGCTGTAAAAGCTGCTCGCCAGGCCCACTCAAGGGCCGCCTGGTGCCACTTCATCCCCAACCCTAACTCACCCACGTGATGTAAAAAGATCATGTTTCCAAGGAGCGCCATGACGGGTAAGTTTTAGGGTGGGTCATTGGCGCTAAGGGCGGCAAATGCTGCGGTGACCCCAGATCACATATGATTCAACTGGTTATTTTTGAAGTGTATCTTTAGATACCAGAAGTGGGTAGGAGAATGGGGAAAGGACCCTGACCAGATAGCTATCACTCACTGCATGAAGCACAACACCTGTTGGGCTGATAATGCTACAGGATGAGGTTTGGCGGGAGGATGGATCACTAGACAGCTAAAGCCATCTTACAGGAGCTGGGCCACCCCATTAAATGAAGAGCCTCAGCTCCGCTCCCCTCCCCATCGTAACTTGGTCACTATGTCCCTAAAGGGGGCGCGCAAGGAAGACAAATGGCTGACAAGATTGGGAAGGAGCTTCTCCTGAGCCAGAAGGGTCATGGCGCCCACTTTGTCCCCTCCTTCATCAGCTGGAGAAAGGGGAAAATGGGGGAGTGGGATTCTGCCTGGGATGGCAAGATCTGCGTTGAGCCATAAATGAAAGAAAAAGTTGAAGTCACAAGCTCGTAGTTATTGTCACATGGTGGGCTGAATCAGGATGATCAAAAAATGGCGTACAGCTTATCATTCAGTCAAAGGGGGGATATTGTTGAGAAATCTATATGACTGGACAATAAGCTAAAATAACCACTGGCAGATGACTGGTTAACCGTTGTAATTTAGGCTTATATGAGTATTATCGAGTAATCTGAGTAGCAGTAAGCAAAGTTGACATCAGAGTATAGGAGAAATTTCATTAAAGATATAATGATAAAGCGTTTAGGAAATGTCTATGCATGACAAATAATTGGTAAATCTCCTCAAACTAGGTGATTGTGAATTCAATGAAAGTGGGGCTCTGCTGGACCAATAAAAATATGGAGGAATGAATAGTCTAAGCAAAAGGGTTGGTATTGACCAAAATTGCCAACATATAAGCAAGATGATAAGGTTGGAAAAGGGATATTTTTGTGAAGAAGAAGAAGAGAGTTCACAGTAGGAGCTGCATAATATATAATATATGTAAATCAAAGCTTGTAGCGGAAGCAATTGCTTCAGGTTCTATTATATTTATTAAGTTATCTTAGGACTGACGATTTCATATTGTCCATCCGTTGTCAGTGAGATTAACCCTTTGTGGCCCCTTCAGTATATCTCCAATATTGCTGAGTTTATAACAGTCTGCTAAGCGGCTTCCTGACGTTTTTAAGATTAAGTGCCTCCACTTCATCTGTTCTATCTTATGGAAAATATTTGGAAACATATATATACCTTAATAGTTTATCCTTATTGTTGAAAACTCATAAAGGCCATCCTTGACTATTATCTGGTACTAGTTTGGGTTCTGCTGCTAACAACTGACTTTTAAAACATCATAATTAACGCAAAAATTCTTATTCTCTTCTAAGGTACTATAAACTGACTCAGCGCATCACCAGTGAGTTGTGAACCCATTTATATAACCTTCTGTGCATCGTCTGATAGGTCTAATGATAAGCTTTGAAATATGCCTTAGTAATGTAAGACTTTTCACTTCAGCTAAAAAACTTTTTAAGCAAGAGACTGTAGGGTAAGTCATAGGTGTATGGTTGGCCAAAATCTCTGTCTAAATCTAAATGGGTTATTACTTCTTCATATGTTGTTTCATAATGGTTTACAAGAGAAAACATCTGAACCAGTAACTGGTAGCTAAATAATCAAGGAAAATCAAAGCACCCATCTTAAAAACTTCCAATTATAAAAATGCGGTATGATATTCATTAAAATTTGGGCAAAAAGTGTCAGGGACAGATGTAACGCTGACTGGTTGTGTGTGGCTAACCATGAGCTAGCATAATCAAGACTCTAGATCAAGTATGACAAGGACACTAGATACGTCCATATATAAGAAATGGTGGTTATTATGGTATAAAAGTTGCCCAAAAATATGATTTTAGAAAGGGAAAGGTGAAAGAGAGTTTAATTAAGGATGGGGTGGTAAATCGGGATCAATGACACTTAATTAAGTAAATTAAATAGTGTATGCATCTTATAGTATATGTTAAATTTTAACTTTTATTTGAGGTGGGCTGACCTGAGGATGATACCGCACCAATTAAGGGGAATTTGAATAAATGGGAAAGGAGGATAAAATCCAGAAAACCTCCATGAATGGCGTACAATAGGCCAGGAATTCCATGGACCGCCTTTGCTATTTGTTATCTCAGTTCAGTGTAAGGAGAGTGTCTATAACCCTCCTGTTCCCAGCGTGGTAGTGCATGGTGCACAAGGCTTACGCCAGGGAACCAGCTGTTAGTTCAAAAAGTTACTATATCCCAGCAGAGGGGGCTGAAGCACTAATAACTTAAGAAGAGAAGTGTGATCCTCATAATAAACAACCCATAAGAAGTGACGCGGTGCTCAAAGGAAAAAGGGGTAAACGTCCCAGGTGGGAGGGAACCTGGGCGACCCAACGGTGCACTAGTTGAAAATTTTAATTGTGATAAAAATAGATTGGTTAACGTAGCGCAGGACCTCCTCGAAGAAGTCCATGCACAGGATTGTTAAAGATAACATAAGTAAAACGGGAAAATGGGAAAGGTTTATTGGGAAAGTTGATCAACAAGGAATGTTGGTTATGAAAAACAGATTTAAACTTTATCAGGGAAATTTGGGGTTTGCTGAAGTGGGCCCAAGCACTGATTCACCAATAGATAAACACTACCATCCAAATTGGTAGAATACACCAAAACTGACTTCACTTGAGAAAATTGATTGTGTTGGATCCAACCTGAACGCGTAGTTTCATAAATGGAATGGGTTTCAAACCCCCGTTCCTCAATCAACCAAATAGTACCATTGTTGTTAATAAAATACCATTTGTTTTCACGCCTGGGCTGACAAAAGGGGCTGAGCGTTCTGCACTTCACTAATACCAACCTGGGCATATTTGGCTTGTACCCAGCGTTGGTCCAAGGTGTGCTTGAGGTCAGGGAGGACCTGAAGCTTAACCTTCTGGGCCTCCTGTCGCCCAGCCTTATCCATAGGGTTGGTCCCCACTATCATGTCATTTAACCATGACATTACCCTCTCCTCCTGATGGGGCTCAACCCCCTCCAGGGGCTTGCGCAAGGGAAAAGTTCTTGTGGGCTGGGGCCAATTTTATGGCGGCAACGGTTGGTTTGGGTTGAGATCAAGCAGCCTGGAGTAAACGCTTGTGGAATGCTTTAATTAGATCTTGGTCATGCACACAGTTGCACGCTGGAACCCATCTGTTCTCTGCAGTGCCAAAACCCTTCCAAGATACCAGATAGTCAAGTCTTCCTTTAACATGGCGGGAGCCTACTATTTCTTCCACCTCCCTCTCTTGCGCCCCATCCACGAGATAGGCATCAGGGATCTCTTATGGGGGCCCTCAAACAACGTCAATTTGCTCTCATGGAAGACAGAGAAGATCTGAAATGAAGAGGGAAGATCTAGCTGGTATGAGGCATGGCCCACCTTTCTAACAACGCGGTAAGGGCCAATCCTCTTTGGTCTCAGCTTCTTGCATGGCTGCTTGATAGGGATGTTAAGATTTCAAGCATCATGAGATCCCCTTCCTTATACGCTGGACTCACTCAGCGCTTAACATCAGCGTTCTCCTTATAAACTTGCATTGTCGCCTCTAAACTTGTGGAAACCCCCTGGTGGACCTTCTTGATTGTCTTGGCAAAGTCCACCACTGCTTCAACCTTAGAACCTCAGCTGGGCTCCATGTTAAAGGTGGGGTTAAAGCCATGGTTAACGAAAAATGCGGAACAACCGATAGAAGAATGCAAATTGTTGTTGCAACTAAATTGGGCCACAGGGAGGTGAGAAATCCAATCTGAATGATCCGCGGAGGTGTAACACCGCAAAACTGTTCTAAGCACTGGTTCACTCGTTCAGTCTGCCCATCTGATTAAGGTGATAGACAGTTGAACGGCAGGGGCGAATCTGAAGACTCTTACACAACTCTTCCCAAAAGATGGAGGTAAACTGGGTCCCCAGTCACTGATTATTTCTTGGGAAACCCCATGGAGCGCAAACAAATGAGTGACGAAGAGCCTAGCTATATCAGCCGCGGTTATTGTCATTCTGCACGGAATAAAGTGGGCAAACATTGTAAAACGTCCACCACCACCATGATGACATTATAACCATCATAGGCAGGTAACTCCACAATGAAAACCACCTATAGGGAAGTCCGGGGCCCTTCAGCCTTTTGAACTGGTACCAACAACCCCACTAAAGGTTGCCAATTGGGTTTTATCTAATTGCAAATCAGGCACTCTTTACAATACCCCCCACCTGAGAAGGCAAGACCTTCCAATTGCTCATGCGTCACATTAACTCCAACGTCTTTGCTTTACTAGGATGGCCAATGGTGAGTCCATCATGATGGTCTCAGATTCTCAAGCGCAGTGTTTCAGCAGGAACCCATAGGCGCCATGAAACCACACCTTCTCATCCTTCACATGATAGCCCCTGGATAGATCCTCTTGATTCAAAGCGCTCTTTGCAAGTACCATAGTATATGGCTGCTAGCAGCTGAGAAAGAACTACCTTTCAAAACATATTAAATTCCTACGCATTTTCCAGAGGTGCAAGATCTGGCCCATTAGCCAGGGGAGAGGGAAGTTGGGATACAATTTTTATTTGGCAGAATCATCACCTGTGTGTTATGAAATTCTACCCTCTTGGGATAGGGTGCTAAAGCAGGTTTGGACTTAAAGCTTCTGCAAACCATTATCCTTGCACTTGGTGAATTCATAAGAAAAGGAAAATTGGGCAAGGGCCTCATGCCAACAAGTCTGACGTGGGGTTAGGACATGAGGGGCGCGGTATTACAGCAAGGCACGGTGATCTGTATGTACGCGGAAAGGTTGGGAGGAGCCATGCAAGTGGTGACGCCAATAAGTCAGCGTCTCCACCACTACTAGTAACTCTTTATCATATATGGCATAATTTAACTCTGGCATTGACATCTTCCTGGAAAAATATCCCAACAGATGCTCTATCTCATCTTCGCCTACTTGTAAAAAGGCAGCCGCTATGGCAAAGTTGGAGGCATCTTTAGACACAATGAAATCCTTTGAAGGGTCAGCATGGTGAAGGACAGTTGTGGGCAACAGGGTGCACTTCACTGCTTGGAAAGCATCTTCCAAAACGAGGGACCACTGAAGCACTTTGGCACCGCTAACCTTATATAAAGGTGCTTCCACCTCAGAAAGATTGGGCGTGAAATTCTTGGGGAATTTACACGTCCCCAAAAAACTCCTTAATTCCTTGACTGAGGTGGGGGTGGGCCACTCACGAATAGCCTTCTCCTTGTCTGGAGTTACCATGTGTCCTTAATCAAACATGACGTTTCCCAGAAAAGTGACCTAGGACTTGAAAAACTCACACTTGCTTATCTTCAGCGTAAGACTGGCTACTTTTAACCTCTCCACCACTTTCCTAAGGTGTACTGCACGGGACTCATGATCAGGGGAAAACATCAGGATATCATTCATGTAGGCAACCGCACATAACCCTAACAAGTCCCCCAATGCTGCATCAATGCAGCGTTGAATGATAGCAGGACATTCTTAAGCCCAAAGGGCATGACCTAAAACTGGAAAATTCCTTTTATGGTGCAGAATGCAGTTAACCACTCTTGTCACTTTTTTATCCGATTCTGATTGAACGCATCGAGGCAATCCAGCTTAGAGAAAACCTTAGCCTTCTCCACATAGCGAGAAATCTGATATTCTAAAGGGGTGGGATGTAGATCTGGTACAGTGACATTGTTGAGGTTTTTATAGTCTAAGCACAAGCGTAGAGTACCATCAGCCTTCTCAACAAAGAGAAGTGGGGAGCATACAGGGGAGGTACGCTGAAAAATCGCACCTTTGGCTAACTTTTCCTTCACCCACACATCCAACACCTCTTCCTCCCGAATAGCAATGGGTAAATGGGGGAAGATATATGCACTAGATCCACAGTGAGCTTGAAGTCACAACCGAACTCAGAGTGCTCAGGGAGAGCATTATAGGATGCTGCATCTTAAGAGGATTCCAAACCCTCCAAACAAGAATTTATAGGAACTTCCTTGAGGGCCTCAGCAAAGGGGCAAGGCTAAAAGGGTGAAGGTGGGGCCTGTAGGGCAATTCTCCCTGGGCGTTATCTTCTGACGAAGAGACAACTAATATGTGAGCATTCTTTAATGTAAGGGATAGGTATTCTATTTCAGGTTGGTTCTAATGTCAAACTTCCGACACCACTCCACATCTAAAATGATAGGGTACAGGAGGTTTTTGATTGCTTTGACGTGATCAGACAAGTGGTACTTACCAACCTGATAGTCCACTGTCCCTATGATCCTCAGAGTGGTTATACCTTTGGACGCCCCTCCCCTAACCATACCACCTGGCAAGTAACTCAGTCCAAGGTTTCGGCTAGGCTCTGGTCCATAAAGTTTTCAGAGGTGCCAGTATCCACCAAAATAGTGGTGCTGAGTTTCCCTGAAGGGCAGGAAAGGGTAGCAGTCAGTAGGAAATACCCAGAATGGTTTTTATTTAAAGCTGAAAACGCCAGTAAAACACCACCAAACTTTTTATCTGGAATTAACATGTCACCCTAGTTTGATTTTGAATCAAAGAATGGAGAGGGATACTTGGCCACTCTTACTACTGAGGCCACATATCCCGCCATATCTTCAGCAGGGGCATAAACATTTTCATATTATAAAGACAGTTCCTTTTCAATTTCCTTAGTGCTGCGAATCATGGAAGAGGTCAAACGGATATTCTCTGGGGTGATTTGGTACACAAGAATAGGTTCTTTATCTTAGCCATGAGAGAGCAAATATGGTTCAGAATTCTACTTAGTGTTTTCGTTATAAAACGCGTTTTTAGATGTGAATGACCCTAATCTCATAACAGCAACAGAATGCCTGATATTATCCAAAGCCAGCGCCCCAGGCCCCTTTGCGCCGATTCCACTGGCATCATCTGAATGTGTTGTCAAAGTAAAACCAGTTTGTTTAAATTGAATTTAATAATTTTGGCGGAAAATTAATGAATCATGACTTTTGGACTTAGAAGCGTCCATATCCACCAGGTACAAACATGAAGGTTGGGTACTTTCCAGTTGGAGGCAGCCAAAATAACGCTGAGATGCTCCAACCTTTAAGAAAAAGAGGAAACAGAGGTGCGGCTAACCACAGCTGAAGTTCACAGCTGGCGCCCACCATTTGCACTTTGTAAAAGTCCCACAAGAAAAGTTTGTGCACATAAAGTTAAGTGGTTGGTTGACTAATGTAAGGAGAGTGTCTATAACTCTCCTGTTTCCAGCGTGGTAGTGCACGGTGAACAAGGCCCATGCCAGGGAACCAACTGTTAGTTTTAAAGTTACTATAGTCCAGCAGAGGGATCTGAAGCACTAATAAATTAAGAAGAGAAGTGCAATCCTCATAATAAACAACCCACAAAAAGTGACGCGGTGCACAAAGAAAAAAGGGGTAAACGTCCCAGTTTGAGGGAACGTTTGCAACCCAACGGTGCACTAGTTAAAGTTATTTGTATTTAAAATAGATTGGTTAACGTAGGGCAAGACCTCCTCAAAGAGGTCCATGCATAGGATCATTAGAGATAACATAATTAAAATGTGAAAATGGGAAAGGTTTATTGGGAAATTTGACCAACAAGGAATGTTGGTCATGGAAAATAGATTTAAACTTCATCAGGGAAATTTGGGGTTTGCTGAAGTGGGCCCAAGCACTGATTCAATAATAGACAACCACTACCATCCAAAAAATGGAAAACACCAAAATTTACTTCACTCAAGTAATTGATTGAAGTTGGATCTGACCAGAATTTGTAGTTTCATAAATGGAATGGGTTTCAAACCCCCGTTCCTCAATCAACCAAATAGTACCATTGTAGTTAATCAAATATACCATTTGTTTTCACGCCTGGGTTTACAAAAGGGGCTGAGCGTTCTGCACTTCACTAATACCAACCTGGGCATATTTGGCTTGTACCCAGCGTTGGTCCAAGGTGTGCTTGAGGTCAAAGAGGACCTGAAGTTTAGCCTTCTGGGCCTCCTGTCGCCCAGCCTTATCCTTAGGGTGGGTCCCCACTATCATGTCAAAAACCATGACATTCAGGGCATTGGTGCGTAACGCCAACACAGTCATAGAGTCCCCTACCAAAAGTTCCTGTACCAGAATCAAGCTTGGGGAGACAGTGGTAGAGGTCCCTATTCTACCACTGGGGTATCCTCCCCTATTATAGAATATTTTATTGACCACAAAAATTAAACAGTACGAATTCTTTAATTATATATTCCATTCCGCTTCCAGAACTTACTTGAGCTTAATTGATTTTTTAGCTATATCTTCTTCTGAGCTTCTAGTATTCCTTCATGTATATAATTTTGAAAATCAAAAATTTAGTTGAATTTTACTGAAGTTATTGATGAAAAGTAACTATCTGAGTTAATTTCACTACATATAATTTCTTATTTCTAACTAATCTCACTTCAAAGCATAGTTTATCAATATGAAATTATAATTCTAAGTTTTAAGATAATTTTACATGCTAGGCTTCACCCTTACAGTTACCCTGATGGAAGCTGTAGAACCTCACATCTGAATATTACATTAATAGGCAATCAACCAATATTATGGTCAGACAAAAACCTGAAACGTGGTGCATTAGAGCAGTGCCATAGTACAAATCCTGGCGTGATCAGCATATTAACATAATGAGCTTTTCTTTCACGTAACAATCACTTTAGTTACTACGATTCAATTTGAACAGCAAATTTGGATAATCACACACAGGAAAGATGGGCGACTCTATCATTAAAAATAATACAACATGGGCGAGCGTTGCAGCGAGTGGTGCACTTAACGGTGCAACTAAGGGCAAGAAACGCCCTGGAGGGGGACCAGGAACCCAATCTGCAAAGAAATTGCAAACTCAGACACCGTCTGGGTTTATGGTATTCACTGTAAAGCACGCGCAATATATGCACATTCTGTCCAACCAACCCTTATCAAAGGTGGAACATGGGATCAGACTCTTCCTTGGGGATGAGTCACCAACCCTGTGGGAGAAAACATGTGAGGCACAGCCCTCACTTTTCCCTCACGCGGTGTATGTAGCCACCAACAACATGGGCCGCAGCTGGATCAATATTGGTTTTGAAACAGCTGATGAAGCCGATGCTGCAGCAAAAGTCTGTGTGGAAATTGCCATCCCAAGGGCAAAAAAATTGTGCACACCGCGTGCACCATATGGAACAAAGCAAAAACTTTGTTCATATCTTTTGACTCACTCCCCACCAACCTTCCTCATAAGGTAATCGAGGAGGAGCTCCACAAAGGTCTCATGGCCTACTGAGAAATTCAGCAACTCGAATTACAGCGATTTTGCCTGATGCCCAACCTGTGCATGGGCAATGCTATCACTGTAATCAATCCCTTCCCAGAAGTGGAAGAGGACTTATCCAGAATTCCCTGAACAGCAGAATTTCACTTTGAAGATGGGGGCCAGTCAGCCGCGTCCTGAGTTACACCGGAGCGCGCACTGCCCATTTGCAACCACCGTGGCTCACTGGGCCACAAGGAACACGCATGCCCTGTGAAAGAAGGCTTAATGGAAAATTACTATTGTGAGGAAGCAATGGACGAAGATAATGAAAACTTCGCCAAAATGACTGACGGTCACCACCCATTCCGCTGGGGTGAATATGGACTATACTCCATCGTGGACCCAGTTACAAGCAAACAACGTAAAGCAGCACAAAAAGCCTTCAAGTGAGCAGCGGCCAAAGCGGCGGCACACGCAGAGTCCGCCATTAACCCCAGACAAATTTGGGAGGATATTTCAGATATTCACTGAAACAACCAATTAGAATAATATGCCCAGGTCGAAAATTTTCTCAGTAACCTGACTGAGTCACAAAGTGACATCAGTCATGCACATATTGAGGAACAATGCAACCGCAATTTGGGCGAAAATGCAGTGCACAATTCACCAAAATTGAACCTCAAAAATACAAAATCCAATCAACAATCCAAATCAAATCAACATGATACCTGTGAAGGAAAAGTTGATGCAAATGCAAAAAACTGCAATTCCATTGAATCATTGGGTCAGATCAAGGAACCAACAATGGCAGTGAAAGAATTGGGGTACAGACGTGGAGCATGGCCAAAATGAGCTGTGGTGGGATAGGGCCAGAGGGCCCTCCCAACTGCTCCTGAGGCGCCGTGGGCACCTCAGTGTCAGTAGGGATGCTAAACATCATGGGAGCCAGGGCTCATATGTCCCAAGCCAAAAAGCTGGCATTCCTGCGAAAACCCCTTGTAGACATATTGGCCTTCCAAGAAACCCACTGTCTACAAGGGGAAGAAGAATCCTGGTCAACCAGGGTCGCACCATCACATTCAGCATGGACGTCTCACTGTGGAGTGATCATCTGAAACAACAAAAAATTTAAAGTTACAAATTTGTTGTCACACTTGCATGGTCGAGTCTTGGTAGCAACAATCACATGGCAAGAGGAAACAATTTTGATAGCATGTATATATGCACCGTGCACTGCAACCAAGAGAAAACAATTTTTTGAAAGCATTCCTACTCTCACCCTCCCACCAGATACCATTATGTTAGGCGATTTCAACTGCTGGGATAACCCTGATACATTTTGATGGCCTAATCCCAGGGGATACCTTCCTGGACACATTAAATTCTGCACAATGAAGGCATCTCTTAGCTTACAGGATGCTCTTCCCCCTAATTCACCACTCCTTCCCCACATGACGTGGCCCAACATACACGAGGGAGCGCTCATATCAATGAGTCGCATTGACCACATCCTCATCCCACAATCCCACCGCTCAAGAAGCTCAAAATTTATAAAAAAAAGATCAATTTTTCTGACCACCGATTAGTTACAGTGCAGTTAACGCCAACCCAATCCCACACACAGGTGTCGCCTTGGAGAAAGCTTCACCTGGAAAATATAAAATTGCCTGAGATATCTGACTGGGTTGAAAACAAGACTACAAACCCAGAATTCACAACCTCATTCACTTCAGATCCCATCAGAACATGGGAAAATTTCAAAAAGTATTTAATCAACAAAGCCTGATATATTGCATCACGCAAGTACACCACGGACACGGCCACAATTAAGTGTACCTTGGCGGAACTAGATCACCTGGAAATAAATACTCCGAGATCTGGCTATAGCCCTAACTGGGGATGCAAATGGGCAGAAATTTATGCCTGACTTAACAATCTCATCTTTGAACACCAACACAGAAACAAAGTATCAAACAAAGGTAAATTCATAAAGGAAGGCAAAACCTGTTCAACACACTTTTTCTGCCAATTACACTCCCACGGAAACCAGCCTGCATGAACACAGGTCTGCAAGACCAATGGCACCGTGGCAACTGACCCTGAGGAGGTCAAGGCGGAAGTACACCGCTATTACACCGAATTATATAGTGACATGATAACAGATTCACAAAAAATTAGAGAATTTATACAAACTGCCAATATATAAAGTACACCACCAAATGACAATATACTATCCCTTATTACATGGGAGGAGCTTTGAGAGACAACTTGCGGTGCACCACGTAGGAAATGCCCAGGGTTTGATGGGATACCCTACGAATTTTACAAAAATATTTTTAACAAATTGCCCCCCTCCTATTGGCATCCATGAACCAGAGCTTATTGAAAACACGCCTATTACCAGGAGACCATGAATCCTACGTTATAACCTTGTATAAAAAGGGTGACAAGTTGGACCTGGCCAACTGGCGCCCAATTGCACTCTCCAACACTGGCACTAGAAGTCTAACAAAAATTTTTAGCAGCTAGATTAGGCGCAATTGCATCTGACGTCCTATCACTCAACCAGTTTGGGTTCATACCAGGGCGCTCAATCTGGAACAACATACACCCTGTTGCAAACATTTGCCAATCCAAAGCAACTGGTGCCCGGTCTTCTTGGGTCAGGAAAAGGCATATGACCGTGTTAGCTGGCCATACATAAAAGAATGTCTAAATGCCTTCAAACTCCCACCAAGATTCATAAAATGGGCGATGCTCCTAACAGAATCTGCAACCATGGCTGTATGCGGCCCTGGATTCCTAACAAACAAGATTAAATCACACAGAGGGCTCAAACAAGGGGATCCCCTCAGCCTACTGCTATACAATTTCAGCTTTGACCCACTCCTCCGAGTAACTGACTCACTTCTCATGGGGATAACCGCACAAGGACAACCAACAGTCAAGATACTGGCCTTTGCGGATGACTGCATAGCAGGTATAGCAAACAAGAAGATGCCTGACAGATGGAATGCACTCTAGAGGAATACTATAAGGTGAGCAATGCATCGCTCAACAAAAGAAAGACAGAAATCATCCTCTTAGGCAAATACACAAACAATTGGGCCACAACATCAGAACCTCATACCAACACATGAAGAAAAAACCCAATCATTTTACCCTTTGCAACACCTCCCATCACCACTCCTGTCTGAAACCTTGGAATCTGTCTAGAATCAGGGGGATATGCTAATGAGACAATGGAAAGTAACCTGTTACAACGCGTATCCAAACGCGTCGCCTCCCTCAAGGGAAGAACCCCAGGACTAATAGGACGAGTTACAGTTTCTAACTCGCTCATCCTCCCAATACTGTGGTACCAGGCCCACGCGATAGCCTTCTCACCTACCTTTATAACCTCAATCCGCGCACTTATCCAGGGCTGGCTGTGGCCTGGCTCTCACTCTCCTATACGGATGGAAACACTATTTGGCCCACGCTCAAGCAGAGGCATGGGACTAATGGATTTTGAGAGCCACGCCAATCACACCTAGGTACCTGGATAAAGGAAATCCTTGCTTTAGACCTCCTGCAACAACATTGGTCCAGAGCAGCAAGGACTAACTTTGCACAGGTGCTCAAATTAACCAACCCACATAGTCCACCCAGACTACTTTCATACCTTGCCAAGCACCCTACTGCAATGGGTCCGCACGGAACCTCCCCTCATTCCAAACATATCCTCCGAACTATCTGCCATATGGGATGGACCATAGAGAACACGGGTACTATACAGGGAAGGGGATGACCCAGCCCCCAATTCAAATTAAGAAACCCAGAAACCACCCCCAGAGAGATATGCTCGCAACAACCCCAAGCATAGCTAGGATAGAATACCTAGATATGTTGGACATTCCCTATGATTTAACCACACAGAAAGCAATGTGGAAAATGACTCACCACCCACTCCTACAGCCAAGGATAAGAGCAAATGCCTGGCGCTGTTTGAGAAGGACCTATAGGATGGCGGACCGCTCCAACTCCCTCCACAAAACATGTGCAGTATGTGGAGGGGAGGGATCCCTACATCACCGCCTAGAAACTTGCCCCCCAACCAAAGCTATATGGCAGGAAGTCGCACGCCTGCTTAAGATCCAAAACGAACAGGAATTCTTGATATCAAAGAGCCTCCTCACGCTCCAGATAGAGTCACCAATCCCATCTACCCTCCATTATTTAATAATACCCATTGCAATGTGGACAATCCACACAATTGCATTAGATGCGTTCAAGGGCACAGTCCCAAACATTCATGGGGCTATTAACAGATTCCATGTCCACTTACTGGAGCACTTCCAAGCCTGGCTCTATGGATATATGATACCAAGGCAAAAAGCGCTCATAGAATCATGGTTCCCACTCTGGTTCCTACACACAGACCCTTTCCTTCACAACTGCTCCATAGCAGGGGAAACCCCCTCGGAGTAGTGCACCAATCCCCCCATACCTGGCAGTCCCGCTGGCAACAGGGGTAACTTGAGTATCCTGGGGAGCCCAATTTTATATTTGTCGGTTACTTCCTTAGTTTTACGTATATTTGGTAATGTTCATCCCCTGGTTGGCTTACCTCAGTTAAATAAAAAATTTATATTAACATATTGGGAGAAACAATAACCAGAAGCATCAAAACAGCCCCAGACCCAGAAATATGATCTAGCAATGGGCTACTGAGCATCCTGGTTCAATGATGTCCACTGTGAGATGGATCTCAAGGATTTAAAAATTATTTTAGATTGGTTGCCACCACCAAAGCAGAGATTAAGAAGAGGATGGCCCAGGGGTCATGAAACCCCTAAAGACCGATGTTCCTCATTATCTTTTAATTCAATTTTCATCTAGTTTATATCTCAACTATATACAAGAAGTATAATAAATTTCTAAATTTATTCTAATAAAAAAGGCTTTATACCACAGATTCAAAATTTTACACTTTGTTTAACTTATAATTTAGTTTGACTTAAGAGATCGCCAGTAGCCCTTCTGGGATCTAAGGATCAGGACACTTGTTTAGATGGATACTTTGGTGCTAATAACGCAAAGGTGTGACGGTTGATATTTTCCCTCAACATCGCATTGCTCTGATCTTTGATAAGACAGGAAAAACTGGCGTGAATGGACCAGTAGGTGAGGGAGCGTTGGTTCTGGCTAGACCCTGGGATGGGGTCAATACTGAGGAAGGACGTAATTTGGGATTTGCATCAGGGCTGAGGTCAATCAAGGTGATGTTGATATGGGTGTATTTGAGGTTTGAGTTGGATTTGAGACAGAACTGCGTCAAGTCATGGGTGTAATGGTTTGTCCAGCAGGAGATTCCTTCAGTCGAGAACAAGGGAGTTTGGTTATGAGATACATAAAGAACAGAGTGTCAGGTAAGACAAAGGAGTCTGAACTACTTTTCCAGCAGAGGGCTATGAGGAAAGGGACCTGGAAACTGGAGGTTCTTTAGTTCCATTTCCTAATAAATTGCTCAATATACACAAAAAGATTCTAGCTTAAAGCCTAATCTACCTTATTATTGACTTTTGGGGTTTAAATTGGTATATTTTGACCAACAGTGGCCATTATTGGCATTCACAAGCAGGAGGTGGACTTTGAGAGTGAGTTTGGGAGAGTTATTGCCTCCTTATACACCTTGTCCTGGGGTCAGGGCATGCTGCTCAGGGTAAACATACTTGTGACTGTCCTCTAAGAGGTGTTCATCCATAGCTCCTGTAACACACGCACTATTAGAATGATCTCAGGAACCATATCCGCCCTTTGGTCTTTGACTTGGGTCCTGCTTCTTAATTTATTCGTGGCTCATTAGAAGGATCCAGTGGGTGTAAAGGGAGAGGTTGAATGAGATGTCCGTTGAGTCTTATGTTAGGTCAACATAGTGTAGATATGTCAAAGAGTGTCAGTAAGGATATCAACAGCAGGTCATTGAACAATTTATAATTAGCCATCAATGCTACATTATGTAGAATTAAAAGAAGATTTTCTCTTTCAGGATTACCATGCTCCTTCATGAGGTGCTAGTGTCTAATCTGTGTGTGACAGAACCCATCCACAACAAGTTGGCCTCCGAAGTTAAGTGAGCAAGGGCTGATGAACTGACTGTGGTGCTCACTACAGGGGGTGACACCAATGGACAAGTTTGAAGAGCGTGAGATTCTTAAGAACAGAATGATGAGGATATATATGCCTATAATGGTGAGATTATATATATTACTGGTGAGAGAGGAGGAAACCAACCATTAAAGTCTCAAAAATTGAACCTAGAAGTATCCTATTTTAATTCCCACTTAAGTATGTCAATGAGACCACTATAAGAGCCCGCAATGCATTCATATCAAATTATGGGCGAACATTTAACTGTAAAGAATATTGAAACCACCATTAAAGAGCTTGAGGACTAAAAATTATTCCTTAAAAATGAACGTAATGAACATATACACCTTAAATAAAATTTTTGGATATTGTTTGGACCAACACAATTCCATGCTGTACACCTTTGACAATATTATTGATGACTAAAGCTCAGCTGCTGGTTGTGCCACAACAAGACCTTACCTCATTTTGAGCAATTACCCCAGTTAGAGGTACCAATCAAGATACTCATTTGACTGCTGCATGAATGCGAATGGTGTGCTCCAAACCTACTAAAAGGACCTGAATCATAAGCCCTGCTTCAATACCATAAATACACCTGGCGAGGATACCATTTCAGGTTTCTTACAGATGTATGAAAACAGTATGGATAGTGCGAGTGTTCAACAGAAGACTAACCATGTTCAAGACTTCATGAGTTGCGAGGCTCAAGTGATTTTCAGTGCAAGCTTAAATCGTGTTTTAACATTGAAGTAAGGAACGTTCTCCTATCAGAGTTCAAAAGTGATCAAGATCTCCAGAACATGAAACAAGACTTTTTGCTCATGATGATGGGAAAGAGGGAGTCAGGCACTAACTACACTACAAGTTACTACCTCAAGGCTCATCAACTTTGGACAATAGGCGCCTTGGATCTACCAAAAGAAGAAATGATGCTACTGAAACACCTAAAGATGCATCCCGCATTGAATTTGCACATGACTTTAGCCATCAAGGCCGCGGAGTCACTGAATTCCATTAAGGAGGCCTTACTCAAGGCTCAAGGAACCTATAAGACAGAATATAGGGCATCAGGATAAACTTAATAAAGAACAGGCAAGGCTTTCTACATCACTCATGACAAGGATGAGAAGCCCAAAGATATGACTCAGAAACTAGTAGCTTGACAGTTTTAAAAGAATCTATATGTAGCAAGTACCATCGTCTTGAACACTTTTGGCGCTCTTATCTAATGAAAGCCAATGAGAAAAAGGATACACCCCTACCGAGGATGCTAACATTTTTGAGCTAGATGGATCTACACACAAGAGGGAAGACAATTATGAAGATGGGGATGCATTTAATGCATGATACCACGTGTTATGGGCACTTGGTGCAGTGGCTATACCTGCTCAACTACAAGTAAATGGAATTAATGGGATTGGATCATACAATACTGACTAGGCACAGGACACTCAACCCAACAGGTTCATCAACATTTTTGAAAAAAGAGAGCAATTTGTATTGTCTACCTTCAAGAGCATAGAACCAGACACTGAGGACAATACTAAGTCCACATCAAATTAGAAGCTCTGAAGTTGTTTGAAGAGTCAGACACTGACATTTTGACAATTGGCAATCTATTTAAAAAAGCGCTACAAAGGTCAATGTGATGATTTTTTGGGTTCATGTCTTTTCTGTACTGGATACTGGAGCACCTGTCGAAATTATATGCTTAAAGTTGATGAAACTTAAGCTTGTGCCAGACAGATTATTTTTCAACTACTGTACAGCTGCCAGATAAAACATGAACCTTTATCGTCTTATTCAGCATTGTCATTATGTTTTAGGCGCGTGGTTCTGACATCTCTAACAGTAATTCTAGATAATGAACACTATAATATCTTAATTTGCCCCCTGTTTCTGCTTAAGTTTGTTGATATGACCGACTTCACCATCAGTAATATGGTCAACTTAGTTACCACCTGCCAGTGGTGTTAAGGATGAAGATGCTAAGTCACGCAAACAGAGGACGTGCTTTGTGGAAACTGATCATTCAATATTATAATCCTCTACAACCTTAAAGAAAAAAGCGATAAACAACTACCTTCTATTGTTAACGCAGAAGTAGGCCTACCTCTGAGCGCTAGTGAAGCCATGGAGATCAGACCACGTGAGCAACAACAGATGTTACTCTCAATCAGTGTGAAGATGACTCTGTAATAAATACTGTAAGTTTGCAATTGCGTAGGTATCAGAGAGCAGAAGCCAAGTGTTCTTCTTGGGTTTATTTGATGCTAGATACACTGGATAACTGACTGTCATATTGAAGAACATCGCTATTCAGCCTAACCACATAGATATAGAACAAGTCATCACCCAAGCTATATTGAACAAGTTGTGAAGCCATTGAGTCTGTACATGATGTTTTAGATTTCTTTGAGATAGGTATTGAGAATGTTTAAACAATGATCAGAATAAATTGGACGATATACTGGATGAGTTTTAATGACATCTTACCACTGGACCAAATCACTTGGATTTTGAAAAAGCGAGGTTCATATTATGGACAACAGACCTGCCATCCCTCTCAGGCCTAATATGTACTTCCGTTCTAAAATAAAGGCAAACTATCACCAAAGAATTAAATCAGCTATATGTGCCGACTTAATTATACCTTCACAGCCTGTTATCTTTGCTGCTGCTACTGGTATGCAAAAAGGATGAAACATAACGCATGGTTTTGGGCTACTGGCAGTTAAATTAAGTTACCAATAAAGTTGCGTAACGGTCCTTAAATACAATGCCCTGAAGCTCTTGGGTGAATCAAAGTACTTCAAAGAGATGGATCTAACCAGTGGGTACTGGCAGATGGAGCTCTCACTCAAGGATCAAAAAAGTGCTCCCTTATCAACATTCAGTCATTTTTTGAATCTATAAGGATGCCACAGGGGCTGTGCAACGCCACTGCAACTTTTCAAGAGCAATGGACTGAATCTTTGGTGATCCTAATCAATCCAGTGTGTTAATCTATCTGGACGATATAATCATGCTCACTGCAAAAACCACTAGAACCTTTAACACAAACAAGAATTGTTTATCCAGCTATGAGAATCTAACTTGGAGGTGAAGAGAAGCAAGTGTACCTTCCTAAAGAGACAGCTGTAGTTCCTAAGACTTGAGTTCAGCCCCTGAAGAGATCAAGACTCAGGAAGGAAAGCTCAAAGCCATAGTAGCCATGGAAAAGTCTTAAAGCATGCGCAACATCCAAGTATTCCTCATGACAATACGATACTATTAGCAGTTTATCCCTACTTTCACAGACTTGGCTGCACTGCTCACTTGCTGTTAACTAAGGAAACCAAACTTGAATGAGGCATGGAGAAATAGCAGTCTTTGAGGAGTTGGGGGATAGATTGGTATAGGCACGAATTTTAGCCTATTTAGATTTCAACAAGATGTTTTAGCTGTATACTGAGGCTAGTGGCATTGGGCTTGAAGCGATACTTGACCTAATGGATGAAGAAGGGATATATCACCCCATTGATTACAACTCCAAAGTCTTTACCAGAGCTGAAAAGAGCTACACTGTGACAGAAAGAGAGTTCCTGGAAGCGATAATAGAAGTGAAGCACCTTTGGACCTAAATGTATGGTATATACTCTAAGTTATGAGGGATCACATATCACTTTTCTGACTGCACAACATGAAGGATTCAGATGGAAGCCTTTCCCTATGGGCAGTACAACTACAAAGGTATGTTTTGATATCATATACAGAGCAGGCAGCAAGCATCTCAACTCCAATAGACTTTTTCGATTACCTGTTTTCCACCTTTAAGCATATGAGAGAGATCACCTTTATGACACAAACATATTAACAGAGGAAAATGGCTATATTAGACTGACAAAGTGAAGATAGTCTTAAGAAGATTTTCTAAAGATACCCATCATATTGATGAGAACCTTCAAAAGAAAATCAAGGATAAGTAGTACGCATACATCCAACCTAGTGAGCAATGGAACTTGTGATGGAAGCACACAAACATGTTGTCCATGGTAAATTCCAGAAGACATTGATATGTCTAAGAGACTGGTTCTACTATAAATCAATGTCAGATGAAGTATGCTAAGCCCTGGAAATTTAAGTACCCTGATCAAGCTTTAGACCCTTAGATAAAGCGCTTTGAGGTCCATCCAATTCTGCAAAACCCCATTCCACAATGTATCCATTTACATGATAAGACCATTGCCTACTGCCTCAAGTGGATCCAATTAATCATCATGGTTATCTTCTTTTCACCAAATGTGCTGAAGCATCAGCAATCAAGATATACGCCGCAGGATCAAATGTTAGATTACTGTACAACCAAGTGATAGCAAGACATGGATGCCCTCAGATTCTGCAATCGGACAATAAATGAACTTTATCTCCAATGTTATGAGAAAGCTTATGGATCTAGTTGGAGTAAGACAACAATATACCACTCCATACACTCCATCCTCCAAATGGAAGCATATAACTTGTGAATGAAACCTTAGGAGAATATTAAAGAAGATGGCCCTGTATCATAAGTTATAGTGAGAACAATTATTGCCATCTGCGCTGCTAGCGTACTGACTTAGTCATCACCAGGTGATTGGCATGTCTCCTTTCAAATTCTTGTACAGGCGAGAAGCAGCGCTACCTGCCTTGCTGGAAATATTTATCTCCACGTATTGCAAATATACTATTACCTGTGATTTACCAGCATGGTTTAGCCAATGAGTTAATAAAGCTTCAGTTTAGATCATTTAAGAACATGAATGCCACTATACCCAAGAGCTAACGTGAGAGTCAGAGACAAAATTAATTACCAGAGTGCAGTTTAGGAAAAAGTTCATATTCTATCATGTATGGTGAGGCCATCCTGAGAAGTTATAAGCTGTCTGGACTGGTCCTGCAACTATCCTAGTCAATAGAGGAGCTGAGTATTAAATAAAAGATGATTAGACCAATATAGCGTTTATTGAGTACATGACCAGAACCATAGATCCTTCACCCAGTCTCGTCTTGGGAAGGGAAGTGTCATGGAAGCTGCCACTAGTATACTAAGAAATAATTCATTGCTCTCGAAGGAAGCTCGCCAGTATACAATCACTCAAGATTTAGATATGCAGGATCAAAATGTGGATAAGAGAAATGAATCTTTTTAGATGGCAATTGTCTCTTAAATTTACCAGTTTATTTTAATGGCGTCACTCAAAATAATTTGATACCTGCAAATAAAGTGATATAATATATAAACATGATGCTGCTGCTGAAGATAACTAAATTTAACCCCTTCCATACCTTTGAAGGTGCAATATAATTTAAAATCAGCTAATGATAGAGTAACTCCATCAGAAACTGCTAATGATTAAAAAATGACCAATCAACTATCTTAACTGAGTTACCAGATGGAAGCAATCAAAGCTTTCATCTGAATATTACCCATAAAAAGCAACCAAAAAATATCAAGAGACAATTAAAACTCTGAAGCAAGGTTTATTGGAGCAGGACCATCGTCTGGATTTCAACCTGAGCAGCATATTACTTAATTACATAAGAAAAAATAACCAGAAAGGTATCATGATCCCAGACCCAGAAGCGGGCACCAAGCAAGTGGCCACTGAACATCCTAGCTCAGAAATGTTCACCGTGAATTAGAGCTCATAGATACAAGTATGGAACCAGATGGATGCTGCCACCAAGGCGGAAAACTATAAGAAACTTAAAAAGGTGTTAGTGAAGCGCCTACAATATTGCCATACTCCGCTCCCAATAATTATCAATTTACATTTATTTTATATCTTGATTTTACACAATAAGTATAATTATACTTTATTTTTTGTTCCAATAAAAAGACCTTAACCGCATAAATAGGTTTTCCTATGTTTTCCACTTATATTGAGTTTAAGTGAAGAGATTTTTCAGTAACCAATATGTGATCTAAAGAAGTTAACTCGTTTAGGATGTCACCTTGGTTGCTGATAATGCAAGTGAGAGGTTGGTTAAGGTTTTTGATGAGTCTTGTGTTAGGCCAACATATAGGAGATATATTTAAGAGGATCATCTAGAATACCTTATGCAGGGCGATGAACATTCCACTGAGCTATTGATGCTATATCTGTAGCATCAGAAGAAGATCTACTCAGTGAGGATGATCATGTGTCTTACAAAGGTCGCCTGGTGTCTATCTGTGTTGAAAGGAACCCCTCCACAGCAAGTCAGGAAATAATTTAAGTGAGTAAAGGCTGACGAGATAATTCCAATAATATCCCAAACAAGCAGCCACGCAAAAAATTAGGGCCAAAGAGTATAGGACCTCACCGCATTATTAAAAAGGTGGATAATGCCTCTTACAAGTTGGATCTCATACCAACCTTTTAAAACATTACCACTTTTCATGAAAGCAAGCTGACAATGTTTGAGGAGCCCCTCCTGAGACCTCAGAGGCATACCTCATAAATGGGCACCCAAGTGAAAAGTGGTAGAGGTTGTATCATACCATCATATAAGAATATGACTTGTGTACCTGGTGGCATGAAAAGGCTTTGACGCCATTACCAATAGATGGCTTCCAGCCCACAATTGCATCCATACACAAGTCCTTATTGATGCATTCCACAGATATTTCCCTGATGCTGCAGGGCCTAAATCCAAACCTGTTGTTGCCAACATGAAGCTTACTCAATCCCAAAAGAACTTTTCCCTGGTTGATGCCCCTAAAGGAAGTGAAGTGCCTCAAAAGTTGAAGTTCAATGTCATTTCCTATGACATAGTTGTGGGAACAGATTGCAAAAAAGGAGTATTATCAGAGCCAAAGGTGACAATTTCACCGACCTTCCTGAAATAAAGCATATCCTAAATTAATGATGGTTAGGGGCCAAGTATGGCCAGGTTGGATCTAGTAGTATGTTTTGTTGATATTTTGATATGACTGGACGATAAGCTCTAAATAGCTGCGGTGGAATAGGGTAATATTGGCCAAAACTGAGTAATAGCGTATAAAGTTGAGATTGCCTTAAAATAAAGTGATAACAAGTTCAGGTTGAATATTTATTGCATTTCCTCCAAATAAGACAATAGGACTTTGATGACTAACAACAATTTATTTGGTAGATCACCTCAAACTAAGGCAATAGTGAAGTTAAGGATGATAGACCCTGCTGGGACCTCACAGTTATAAATAACCAATGAGGATATGGTTGTAAAAAATAGTCTAAGTAAAAGGATCTGTTTCAACTGAAGTTGCTGATATATAAGCGAAATGAGAAGATTGAAGGAGGATTGTTAGTAGGAAGAAGAGAGCGGAGCAGGAAGTATCTGCTAAAATAATATTAGAACATATAAAGTTATGCGGTTTGGGTTAATTTATTCATTTTTATTAGAAATTTTAAGTTGTTTTGAGGACCGGCAATCCCCATATCATCCATCCGTTGCTCAGTGGGTTTAACCCTTTGAAACTCCTATGGCGTATCTCAAATAAATCGCCATCTTTATAACAGTTTTGATCACTTGAGGGGGCTATCAATCAACCACAAAAAATAAAAAATTCTCCAGTTGTTGGCCATATCACATCAGGCTGGCTTTGATGGGGAATCCTCATGGCACACTGCACCAGCAAAATATGCATAACTTAAACTTTCTTTAGACGTTGTTCTCAAGAAGCAGTATGAGCTCCTTCAGGAGCGTAATGACATAATGAATCAGTTCAACAACACGTTCAGTCAAATGTAGATCCTTGAAAAACAAAACAGGCAGCTTTTCACTCTCTTGGGTGATACTACCAAACGACCACATTGTGCAGAACGGAAGTTGAACAGCACTTCTTACCCTCAGCGCCCTCATTGGGGAGCAGATGAACTGCAAACGCACATGCGGGAAGATATGTATTATGATAAGCATGAGGCGGGTTACCCAGTCAAAGAGCCTTTCCTTGAAACCACAGACAGCAGCAGTTACTCCACCCATGATGGCAGCCTTGGAGATGATTCTGTTTTTGGCGAGTCAATTCCCCCAGGTGATGGCCATACTGCCCACTGAAAGGGCCCACGCTACCTCTGATCAGCTGACAGGCTGTCCACCGTTGGCCCTACCAAAATGACACCTAGACGAGACACTGCCTATGGGTCTCTACCAATTACCCAGTACGCTCCAAAGGCTTGCAGTTTTATGAGCTGGAGTAGGAGGTTTGTATCAATAGGATGCCTCTGTTTGATTGTGATGGGAACATCCTTGGGTTCTTTAAACAATTTGAGTTCCTGAAAGAAGAAGACTTGTATCAGAACAAAACTAAATTGCTGATATCCTCCTTGGATGTTGGAAGCGCCGACCAAGTCCTTGCTATCTTCCAAGCAGTTTCTGTTACATACCATAAAGTGAAGGATACATTGCTGCAACCATTTGGAAGCACCGCAAAGATGTTGCAGCGGAAGGCTGAGTTCTTGATCATTGAGTTCTAGCGTAATGAGACCCTCACTGCATTTGCTGAACAATTTTTGGCGAAAGCTCACGTGTTAATTGGGTTAGGTACTTTATCCAAATCTGATGTGAGCATTGAAATGACCTCTTCAGTGAAGCCATACCGCAAACTTTACAACGTTATGGTACCAATTTTTGAGGATTATGTACCCTTGCTCACGATTGTTCAATTTTTACACCATCTAGCTGCTACCTTTCCTCCACCCAATACAGAGTAGAAACATACCGCTGCCATTGCCGGATCTTCTTATTTGGAGGAATTTTCCCATCCTGTTCAGATTCCGCCTAGTAACCCCTGGCCTTAAAATAATTACGTGCCTCAACTTGGCCAAGTTATCCCCAGCAGTTTAACTTCCAATCTGGATCTACTTACAATAAATGCCAGAAGCTCAACTTCCAACCTGGACCTAATTATGCTGACCGTCAGCAATCAATCTATAGACCTGTCCCTGGTTACACCAATTTCCAACAGTCAAATTATTGGTTCAGCTCATCTTATGAGAAACAAGGATGCGTACCCTATGGAGTAAAATGTTTTGAATATGGTCACCCTATCTACCTTATCCAGAGCTGCCCCAACCATTGGGTTCACTACGTATAGCCTGATCAGTACTACCATGGAAAAGATGGAGCAGAGTAAAGACGGGACTCTCTACCTCTGTTATATTAAACTCAAACGTCCCACCTGAACCTATTGAAGTATACTTGGCTGAAGACCCTCAGTATGATGATGATTTCCTATATTATCATCTGGTTGGAGGGGTAAATGTACTGACATGAGCACAAGCCAAGGCTGCAGTGGAAGAGGGACCTCAGGAGCAACTAAAGCCTAATGCCTGTCCAATATATGAACTAATTCCTCCAGACGAGCTGGGCCCATCCTCAGATGCACCTAGCCTGAAAGGAGTAAACGTCGCCCTCCTGGTGGATGCTATTATTAAAAAGTAACCTAAAGTCGGAGGGGATTATGAACTTCCTTGGGAAAAGAAATCCCTTATATGTCCACTTATTAAACAATCAAAACTCTTGTTATTCTGAGTTTATATACTGTGACACATTTTGTAACAAAACATTGAGTTTGCACTTTAATAGATACAGGCGCTCCAGTTAACATAGTTTCCACTAAGTTGGTGGTGAAGTTGACGTTAAAACCTGATGTGGAACATTGAATGGTGCATAAGACCACTAGAGCGGAAAACACGATCTCTGAGGGAGCGTACAGTGCGCTATCCTTGCAGTTTGGGTTAATTGTCATTGTGGCTCCAGAGATAGTGTTACTAAACAGCAATTATGGCTTGTTAATTGGAACATCTTTCATGTGACGCTTTGGGGCCACCGTTGACATTATAAAACTTCAAAATTTTGGGGCAGAGGATCCCAATTTATCTCCAGTAGAGTGCTGAAGGATCTGGTGCATATGGGACAAATCAACCTTGCTTATAGTGACAGGGTAATTTCAGTTCGCTAATATTAATTAAAGAACAAGACTTGGGCTTATCCAGCAGATATACGAATATAAAGGACTGCCTCTCAGAGCTTCTGGGCTATATGTATCCCCTCCAAAAACCAAGTAATAGTAAACACTGAATTAGAGGTGAAAGTGCCATCTGGGCTCTATGGTGAGGCCATTGGACCTTATCAGCAATTGCGGTATGAGCCCATGTGGCTCCAGACGTTATACTACTGAGACACGGGGAGATTAAGATTTTATTAGAAAATCTCCAAAAAATCCATTGCAAATCCGCCTGGCATCAAACAGTGGCATATCTACACTTGACCCTGTTGAGGAGGTCCTACAAGTTCACGAGTCCAAGTCACTAGATGAATTTGGTCTAATCATTGAACTGCAGCTCAGCGTATTGATGGTAGTAGTGCGCAAAAAAATTAATTGGGCTATTGGAAGAACAAAAAGACCAAGCAATAGCTTTATTTCAAAATATAAGGAGATTTTTGTCATTGATGACCACAATTTAGGATGCTCTTGGGGAGTGGTCCATTGACTGGACATGGATATCATCTCCCCATCAGTTTACTAGCCAATCCGCCTATCAAGGACAGCTGAAGAATTCATCAATGAGGAAATTGATAAGCTGATTGAGCAAGGGATGCTCAAACTGTCAAAGATTTCATAGTTTTCACCCATTTTAACACACACACACACACACACACACACACACACACACACACACACACACACACACACACACACACACAACTGTAAAAAAAGGAAGGTACTAACTGGGTGGTGATAGACTACCAGAAGCTCAACAGTATCACCAAAAAGGATGTATATCCCTTGCCGCGGATTGACAATACTTTTGATTGGTTAGGTGGAGCTCATTAGTTCTCAGCAATGGATTGGATATTGGGTTACTGTTAAATTGAGTTGCCTACTGTGGAACAGGAAAAATGCGCTGTAATCACATCTAAGGGGCTGTTCCTTCTAAAACGTATGCCTCTAGGACTGTTTAACACCCCAGCTATGTTTCAACGAGCCTTGGACACCATCCTTAGCGACCTGAAGCTGTCATGCGGTAACATGTACCTTGACAATATCTATGTCTTCTCTTAAAAGTTTTCTGAACAATTTAGCCATCTAGAGGAGGTATTCCGCCAGCTCACTGAGGCCAACATCAAGGTTAAGCTCATAAATGCCACTTCTTCAAAGACCGACTAGAGTACCTTTGGTTTGTGTTTGATGAGAAGGGGTGTAAACTGCAGCTTGCTAAGGTTGTAGCCATCCATAAAATGACTCCGCCAAAAAGTAAACGTGACATACAGATAATTTTTGGGAATGGTCAGCTACTACCAGCGCTTCACCTTAACTTCAGCTGTATTGGGGGGCCACTATTCGAGCTACTAAAAGTGTAAATGCCATGTTTGAATGGATGGAACGCCATCAAAGATCTTTTGACAAACTTTAGACGGCGCTGATTGTGCGCTAGTGCTATACTATCTTAAATTTTGATAATTGATTCATCATCCAGATGGATGCGTCTCTTTACGCTATAAGGGTAGTCCTATTTCAAAAAGGATATGAGGGGGAGAAGCGCCCAGGTGCGTACTGTAGCCAAAGTCTGAACTTCCATGAGCACAATTATACCATGACTTAGTAAGGGTGATTTGTGGTGATCTATGCATATAAACAATTAAGGGTGTATTTGAATGGAGTCAAGTTTAAAGTGGTAACCAGTCATGCTTCATTACTCTGGTTGCAGAATCTCAGGTAGCCTAAAGGGCTGGCCTGATGAGCTCTCAAGCTGCAGGCTTACAATTTAAGATATAACAACAGCCTGGAGCTAATTTAAAATGAAGATTGCTTATTGAGGTTACCCACAATTGCCATTACAGCAAAACTGAGTGATGTAATGTATGATAAAATTCTCAATGGCAGATATGATGACGAACCGCTGAAAGTCATAAAGGCATTAAATGAGACGTAAGCTAATATCTTTCAGATTAACAGAAAGTTGTACAAACGGCAATTGGAGATTCTACTGTGAACTTCCCGCGACCCTCAGCCCATCCAAGCGTAATTATGAGCGCATATAAGGCAGTTATACATGGTGAAGTGTGTAAGACGTTGGAATTGTTGTACTCTTGGTATTTTTTGGAAATCATGAACTTTGACATGCTTGAGACAATTTCTGCTGCCACCAATGCCAAGTGGAAAAGTTGTTCCACCAGAAGACCTCCTATCGCTAGTGAATCCACGTTTCACTTGGCATACAGTCTCCATTGATGTCATCAGGCCTCTGCCAAAAGGAGAAAACCAGTCCTAAAATATTCTGATGGCGATTCACTACTTGACCAGGTAGGTTGAAGCACGGTTCACGTGGGATCTGGGGGCGGTCACAGTGTCCAAGTTCATAATGGAATGTATCATCCAGTACATGACTTTTATTAGTTCATCCTTATCAATAATGGAACAAACTTCACCTCTCACATACTGCTGAAGTTAAATGATCTTATGGCCATCCGCAGATTTTTGATGACCCCATATCATCCCAAGTCCAACGGTATGGTTGAGAAAGTTAACGGAACCTTGGTGAACATACTCCAGAAATTAGAAACAGATCAACCTTCAAATTGGAGTTCCCTCCTTTCCCTCGTTGTCTTTGCATGAAACATTAGCTACCATTTGGCAATGGGGAATAGTTTCTTTTAGTTACTAAATGGACAGCGCTCAGCTCTTACTGCACTTCTCTATGCCTGCATAGAGGACATCAGTGGAATGGATACACAATGTTACTTGACTAACCTGAGGATCACTTTATTTAATCTGAAAGCTTAAGCATACTCTTTCAGCTTGGCCAAAAAAAGATAAAGAACCAGGCCGCCAATCAGGTACAATGTAGCGGACTAGATCAATTCAAAGTAGGAAATTTGGTTCTGTTTCATGACCAGCACTGGTTTATTTGGAAGCATAAGTTGGCCAAAATTTGTATTGGCCCACTTGAGATAATTGAGAAAGTGATTATAGACGACTACACTATCAAGGACCCTGCAATCAGTCAGCTCATTAACCAAGCTCACATCAAGTTCATCTAGGCGTATAAATAATAAGGACTTATCATCTATTCAAGTGGGGGGTAATATTGGGATTTTGATATGACTGGACGATAAGCTTTAAATAGCTGCGGCAGGATAGGGTAATATTGGCCAAAAAGAGTAATAGCATATACTGTTGAGATTGCCTAAAAATATGGTGGTAGCAAGTTCAGGTTAAATAAATATTGCATCGCCTCCAAATAAGGCAACAGGATAATGATGACTAACAACAATTTATTTGGTAGATCACCTCGAACTAAGGCAATAGTGAAGTTAAGGATGATAGACCCTGCTGGGACCTCACAGTTATGAAGAACCAATGAGGATACGGTGGTAAAAATAGTCTATGCAAAAGAATTGGTCTCAGATATATTACTGATATATAAGTGAGATTTGAAGATTGAAGGAGGAGGATTGTTAGTAGGAAGAAGAAAGCAAAGCAGGAAGGATATGCTAAAATAATATTAAATTAAATAAGGTGATGTAATCGGAGCTAATTGCTCCATTTTTATTAGAAGTCTTTATGTTGTTTTAAAGACTGGCGATCCCCATATTGTCCGTCCATTGCTTAGTGGGTTTGACCCCATGCAACTCTTACAGTATATCTCAAATAATTCGCCAAATTTATAATATGCGTGATGAGGTGGCCAGCGTTACATTACCAGAACTCAAGTTTACAATTTAAATATTTATTAAAGATGTCTTTGTATTTAATTGCAAAATGGAAATTAAAATCCAGTGCCATTTATAATTTTTTCCTAATCTATCAATATTTAACTGAAGTCTAAAACTTGAGTTTAGCTTAATCAAGATGCTATTACTCCTGGTGGTAAGTTTTTCCAATTGTACAGATTTTGCTCAGTCCCTCAGAGTTTTTGACAATGGCCACCTCCCTCAGTTTCCTTATAGTCATTCGCTTGACCAATATCCTTGTTGGTCGTCTCACCTAAAAGAACCCATATTATAACTATATCTATAAAATAAATTTTATGTAACCTTTCAAAAGATTCTCTCAAAGAGGTCTAAATTCCTATATATGTTGGCACCTTCAGTGGTGTTTATCCATCTTGTGTTTTTGTTTTGTTCACAGAGTGTTTAAATGAGTTATCCCCATCATACCTCAGGGAAAAGGAGCTGATAGACACTCTCCTTATACTTCTGGCCCTCTGCTATGATTGTTTGGTTGAATGCATTTGCCAGGTTGAGTTTAGTAATTTCTGGGAATTGGCAATTTTCTGGATGATAGAATTTTCCAAAGGCAGGGGTAGGGGTTATGCACAGTGATATTGTTCAGATGGCTATAGTCCATACATGGCCATAAGTTTCCATTGGTCTTCTGTGCAAAATCTATGGGTGAAGCAATTAGGAAAAGATCTCCTGAAGATTTATCTTTTATGTTTCATGCCTTTTAACCATACCTGCAATGCTTTATCCTCTTGTAGGGTAATAGATATAGAGGACAGCTATATTAATCAAATCTACTTTCAAACAAAAAGCCAAATCATACTCAAAATGAGTCAGGAGATAATTGACAACCTCCATATTAAAAATATCCTTATAAGCTAACAACTCAGAAGGGAATTCAGGTGGTAAATCAGTAATAGTAGGCTTTGTATAGATTTAGCTTAACATACTTGGTAGGGAAAAGGTCTCAATATGAGTAAACACGCCACATAGGTGGGTACTCTCAAAGTACAAGAAATTGGAGTCCAAGTTTATAATCACATGTTTGTAAAGCCACCAACCTAAAATAAGAATTACTGGAGCAGTAAATCTAGTACCATGAAAAACGTTCACAGAAACAAATCTTATGCACTTAAATTGGGACGTGACGTCTCACCTAATGGTAAGACATTGGAGTGGTAGAAGCCAAAAAATAGATAACTCTACTTCAAAATCCAGGTCTAGATCTTGCGCCACTTTTAAACTTATAAGACTCTTGGATGCACCTGTATAAAAGAGGACATCAATGGATATTTTATGAGACCCCAACTGAACTATACCTGAAATAATAATTAGGCATGATACTTTTTATTTACAAATTTATGGGATATAACTAGCTGGAATTAAGGAATTGAAGGGCTATCAAGTGAGTAGTAACAGGAAGAGAACTGTAAGTCCAAAGGGAACATTCCATTTACATAAATCGGATGATTTTTCTATTTCCTAACAAAAAGGGTCCAAAGAGGGCAGCTGTACCCCTCGTCATACAGGGTAACCTCGCCATGTGGTAGACGAGCGCTGGGTAACAGCGCTCCCTCTGAAGATTCCTCCCCCAGTTCCAACGCTTACCTACTCAGTGTTAGTTTGCAGAATAGAGAAAAACAGTGCCAAAATCATCAGAAACCGTCATCCTCATAATCAGGATGGACTCTGTAAAACTGATGGCGCTGAATCCTTGAAATAGAAGTTGGAATGTCTGAATTCATGGAAATAAAGTTAGATGGTCAAGCAACTAATAGTTATAAGGGGACAAGTATCAAATCCTCAGTCAAAATTGCTGAAGGCGTTAAGCCATTGAGCAGTACAGTTGCTGATCCTAAACTCCTCTCAAAATTGTTGGGCTTTATTCCGAAAGGGCATGTATCACCATTGGGGATTGTTGCCAATAATTCAAAATCCTTTATTGCGAAAATTGGGATCATTGGTCAAGGAATCCTGCTTGGCTGAACAAACACCCCAGCAACCAGGCACAGGTGGGTTTGTTATCCTAAACCCATTTCCAACCCGTTGGGACCACCCTTATGTGGGGTGGCCCTGGGGGATTCCCATTGCCCAATGGGCCAAATGCCATTGTACCAACCATTGCAAATGCAATAAAGCCTCAGATAAGTTGTTTGTGGCTGAACCAATAGTGACTCATCCTGCTGCCAATTCCCTCAATGTCAGTTCAAATTGAAGTCATTATTTCCCCCTCCCATGAAAATTTGTTGGGTAGGTCAAAATTGAGGGCCCCAATCCCTGCTTTGGTAAGCTACCAAATCAAATACTAATTTAATCAGTTGCATTGCACTAAAAATTGTTGATCAATTTTTCTTTACTTTACTTTCAAAATAAAAAACCTCTACCTATTTCCAGTTCTTATTATGATCAAATATAAACCACCACCACCATCCCCCCAAACATATTTCAAAAACCCACAGTACCCATGGCTGTGTTTACCTGGTCACTTGCTAGGTTCTTATACATGATAATTGCTCATGGGTGCTTAGTGGCGATCTCCCTCCCTGGTTTCATAACTTCATACCAGCAGCAGTGCCACTGGCATTTGGGCTTGGCGTTTGGGTGCTTTAAACTTAAACTAGCAATATGGTCTAAATCTAAATTTCTGTTTCCATGACAAGAACATTCTATTTTGCCAAAAAGGTTGCGTCGCTCTCTACCTGTTGTGCTATGGATAATATATGTACCAATAGATTTAAAGCCATCTGCTTTTCACTGTCTTCCACATCAACAAAAAGAGATTAAACACATGAGCACATTACTTCTGGGCTATTGGATATAGAGATAGAATCAGAAAGAAATAACACACCATTACTTGTGACCTTTCCAAGATTTACATTTGGCTCTAAAATAACTGACCTGGCCACCTAAATGCTTATAGCATCTGTAAGCTTTACCATGGCCAGAGCTTTTAAAGTGATATCCTATAGAGACATAGAATCTTTGATTGAATGGATTTGGGGCCCGTAAATAACCTACTAGATGAGCTAAGGGTTGCTTATTCTGTTCATATATCAATAGTGAAACTTCATTAATTCACAGAAAAGGGTGAAGAAGGAAAAGTATAAGAGTCAGCCCTTTCTGTCATAGATTATTCTATTTAAAAGTTAATACTCAGCAACCGTTCCAGATAGTAACTACCCAAAAAGCACCCAGAGAACTAAAGGTACAGCCATCCACATATTTTTTTCTTAACTGACAGGGGAAGAGATGCCACTATAAGCTGGACGTATAAGGAGCTCAAAATTATGGCCGCTAATAAAAATCAATATTAATTAAAACAACAATTAAATGGATTTTATAGTTTTTATTTAGAATAAATTAAATAAAGGAATATCCTGATAGCAGTACCTACTAGGGCCTGCTGCATTAAAGCCACTTAGGGTAATTGGGGGAGTGCTTTAGGCTAACTAATCCCTAAAAAATTAAAAACTAAAGATTGACATACTAACTAACCATTGATAACGTTGAGGGCCCAGTACACAAGTCCAGATTGCTATGACCCCATATAAATTGGTATTAGTTTAAAAAAAATCACATCCAATAATATCTTGGAAAACATAAGGGTTTTTTGGAGGAATGGTGGAGTGTTCAAAGGCATAGTGGGAGGCTTAATTCCAAACTAACTTGTTTGGGTTCACAAAGCTTGAACCTATTGGGTACTACTTCTCTCCACTAACCTGAGAGTCTGAAAGGGTGGGGATAGTTGTCAGGCTCAAATTGGCTTAGCTCAACTTGTTAGCAATAAATAGGTTAATCAGTTGTGGATACTTAAACTGATTTTCTGTCCTTTCCACATTGTAAGGAGAGCCAAGTTGGCACCTGATGCTACCCTTGGCCTATACTAACGCCATCTACACCTATGATCATTCTAAAAAACTCCTTAGTGGTGGGAAGGACTGGAGGGGGATAAACCTTCAGAAAATTAGGTTGTTGACTATTTCTCATCTACCACACGAGCCAAATCACCCTTGATGGTGAGAGGCAACCACCTTCTTTATACCTTCTTAATTCTAATGAAGAACTCCATGTTCAAGCATAGGGGTTGCTTCCCAGGACTTGCAACCATCTACAGTAGGTTAGAGTAACTCTATTGTTGTGTAATTATAATAATGTTTTATTGAAAAAATTATAAGTTAACATTTTTTGCTACATCAAGTCTTAGTTTGCTTTACAACCATTTATATCTTTTAACATCATGTTTTGTATCCCGTTTGAACTAGCATTTTTTATATATAAGTAAATACACTCTTGCCTTGAAATATATATTATTTTAAATTAGGTACAAGTCATATTCTCTAATTAACTTGATACTTTAGATCTAAAATGCTGTAGATATGTAAAAACACTTTAAGGTAAGATGGGAATCTTTTTTATTGCATTTCTTCCTTAAGATATTTTTAATTATATAATTAATAGTCTACCTGCATAGTGCGAATTTTTTCTCAGATAAATGATAAATTTTACTATTATAATATGCATCTCTTTTCTTTCTCCCAAACGTCACTTTTATAGAGCAATGAAACATTCAAGTTGAATTCAAACAATCAATAATCAGAACAGAAGGAAAAGATGCATAACTCCAATCAGAAGTCCTGGGCGAACATTGTAATGAGTTGTAACTCCACTAACATGTCATTCACCAAGGGCATCAAACGCTCCCACAAGGAGCTCCTGGTTAGCCTTGCAACCAGAACAAATGACAAATGCAATTCCCTATTGAAGGGTACTTGAAAATGCTACATCAGCATATGCTTTACAATAATATCCGTCACTCACTACACTCCTCCCTAGTTAAGCATGGGGTTGGAATGAACTTTGGGGTTGAACACCCAGATATCTTGTTGGCAATTACAAAATAAAAGGAAATTTTATCTTTGAAAACGCCATCTTTATTAAACAAAAATCTTGTTGAGTATTTGTAGATATTGGCTTTACCACGGTGGAGCAGGTGGATGCCACGGCAAAAGTAATTATTGAGGTAAAAATCAAAGGTGTGCTCCACCATGTCAAGATATACCATACCTGCTGGAACAAGGAGAATGACCTCTTTATTCACTTTAAAGATCTCCCAACTGATCTCCCCTGTGACTTCATTGAAGCAGAGCTAATCAAAGGCCTTGAGGAGTATGGAAGATTGAAGCAGTTTGAGCTTCAGCACTTCAACATCATGCCAGAGCTCTGCAGAGGGAAAAATGCGGTTATTTGCCTCAAGCCCAAAGTAGTAGCAAATCCTAATCTGTCCCACGCGTCACACAGTTCATCTTGCCAGAGGGACAAGCATCTGACCCCTTCAATGTTACCAAAGAGAAGGCTCCATCCATCCGCCGGTACTGCCAGGCGCTTGGTCATTGGGCCCACACATGCCCTACTGCAGGCAAGCAGGAGGAGGAGGACCCAGAGGAAATGGATGAAACCAATGAAAATTTCAGAAAACTTTAGATAACAACAACCCCAATCAATTGGGGGAACATGGTGAGTACCAGATTGTTGAGCCAGTCACTGCCAAACAATAAAAATGGAGGAGAAAGCAAAGAACAAGCAGAGGCTAGAACGAGTGCTGAGGAAGCTAAAAAAGTGAATCAAATTATGGAAACCACCAATGATGGTGGAAATAAAAACTGCTGAGATCCTGAGGGTGAATCCTGAGGAGTCAATGGAGGGGACAGCAAAACAGCAGACACAGGCAGCGACACAGGGGCAGATACATCCCATGGGAGTGGGAAGAGAATTGGTGCTGTTTTAGGCCAGATTTTACAACTCTGTTCACTTAACTATAGTCTCAACGAAAAATTCTCAGAACAAAGGTTACAAAAATTTTCAGTGTGGTCCAGCTACTGATAGAGTGAGCACTGCATTGGCTTTACTCGGCTTGGTGGCTCAGAAACCCCAACTAACAACTTGAAGCTCAAATTGCCCAAATCGTGATAGAACTGGGTCAAATGACCCAGAACTATCCAATTAAGGCGGATCAGACAGATGGTAATTTGATCACAATAGGAACGTTCAATATCATAGGGCTGAAGTCCACCACATTCTGGGCCAAGAAAATTCAGCACCTGAGAAACCCTCCAGCCGACATCCTGGCAATCCAGGATAGTCATTGCCCGAGGGGGAAGGAGCCCAAGTGGACCTGGATGCTCCTCCAAAACTTCTCAACTTGGTCCACCCTCTGCAAGTTCATGATCAAATCAGGCAGGGGCATCATCATTACATCATCAACTGATTACCTAGGGGTGAGAAGCCTTGCCATCACAATCACCTGTCAAGTAAATTAGTACACTCTGTTCAACACCTATGCTCCCAATATCCCTAGTGAATGTGCGAACTTCTTCGAGGAGGTGACCAATCTACTACTACCAGAAGACAGCTTTCTCCTAGGGGACATGAACTGTTGGCTCACAAGAGCCACAGATAGATGGCCCCAGATACTGATCATCCCCACAGACACCAGGAACTCATACCACTCATGGCCGCAATGGGAGTTATTGATGCACGCCCAAAGGGCATGCCAACCCTCAAGCACATGCAAGGCCACACGTCAGAGAGGGCGAGCTGCTCTTTTTGATGTTCATTGACCTAATCTACATCCCAGAAACTCTTAAGCCATGGTAGGAAACTTTGAAACAGTTAGTGTCACTCAATTAAACCATCAGTTGATAAGGGTTACCTTGAGGTTGGAGAAGCAGGCACAACTGTGCCCAAAATGGGAAAAGATTACCCTCAAACTGTGAGTAACACCGACTTTGCCCACTGGCTAGTGGTATGAACCCTGTATCATGATGTGAGGGACCCCTTAGCAAGGACCCAGTCCAGACCTGGGGACATATGAAAGTTGAAAGGGTCACCACTGTGAAATGTACATCCTTCAGGAGGCACATGGCTGAGGCGTTGGCTCTTCAAAGTAAATTCAACCATTGAACACAACTTAAGAAGAACGCCCCGCAAGAGGGCCACAGCACCAACTTGACGAGGGATTGGGTTTGGTTGACCCTCAAGATCTAAGGTTTCAGCAAGCAAGCCCAGGAATGGTTTACGTTACAGGTGGGAGCAAAACTGGTAGCCAAGGGTGAAAATCATCAAGATTTTTCATGTGCCAGTTCACCACTCGGAAATCCCAGATTCAATGTGATACTCTGGCCACGAAAGATGGCACTGTAGCGCATTCCCCAGAGGCACTAGTGGAAATAACCTATGACTACTTAATGAAACTATACTCAATCAAGGGCACTTTACCTCAGGACATTGAGTCATTCCTAAATAGGGCGGAGCCACCCCTGACCCTGGATACATCAGCCCTCATGGCGCCAATAACGAAGGAGGAGCTCAACATGGCAATCAAGAGCTCTTCATGGTGGAAGAGTCCAGGACTGATGGGATCCTATACAAGTTGATCACAACATTTCCAGACCTTCTTAACCACATCCTCCTCACCGCTCTCATTAAATGCCTGGATGAGACCAAGCTGATGCCTGGAGGAGATGAAGTCATTCTCATCTTCCTCCACAAAAAAGGTGATACACATTCACTTGACAACTGTAATTCAACCTTGCTGATCAATTCTGACTCCAAACTGCTTTCAAAAATCCTGATGTGACATCCTGGTTTAATTGGAAGGAATGTGATCTCAACAAACCAGCACAGATTTGTCCCCTGCAGGAGCATCTGGGACAACATCCACATGGTCACCAATGTCACCAAGTCAAACTCTAGTGGGGCATTAGTATTCTTAGACCAAAAAAAAACTCATGACATGGTAGATTGGTCATTCCTTCACCGTTGCATGAAAAGAGCACACCTGCTGCAAAAAATCTATTGACTGGGTGATGAAGTAAACAATTACCACCAACATGTCAGTTTTAGGCCCTGGATTCCAGTCAGTCAAAATCTCAACTCAATGTGGGGTGAGGCAGGGGGACCCTTTGAGCCCCCTGCTGTACAACCTGACTTTTGACCCAGTGTTGTTGGTGATGGAAGCGGAGCTTGAAGGTATTAGTGTGCATGGGCAGCCACCTCTGAAAGCACTGGCATATGCAGATGACACAATCATAAGGATTGCAAGCCCGTAGGACTTGGATAAACTCAAATCATTTATCAGCCAATACAAATCAGCTAGTAATGCAAGAGTCAACAAAAAAAAAAAATGGAAATATTACCTGTTGGTGGCAAAAAAAAATCACTCAACCAACCTGAGGCGGCAAAACTTGAACCAGGGATTGCCAAAAGGCCCCAGCTAGAGCCACCCTGCCTCCTGCCACCCCAACTCAGCCGGAAATATTATCTGGGGTTGGCGACAACTGGGCCTTATATACCCAACGCCGTTGCCATCCAAGGAAGACTGACGTCATGGTAAATTGGAAGAAGAGAAACTGTATTGATTGCAATCTGCAAAAAACGCATTTAAAAATTTCAAAAGCTGGATCTATCTCAGATGTGACAAATCAGGAGCCAGTTGCTGACGTTGAGAATGACATCCACATATCAACTGACCTAAAACCAGATGCAAAAATTAGTCTAAATAATTAGATATGTATTGCAATTAAATGCAGGTCACAAAATTTACCCAAAAATGATGGAAATGGCATTGAATCAACTGGCTGACTTGACAAAAACAATTTAAGAAATTAATGCAAAATATCCAAGTCTCAAAAAATAACGAAGACCTTAATTGCAGGTCTCAGAACTTTGCTGAGTATGAGGCAACCATCAACAAATCAACTACCCACCCAGATTTAAACAATTTAAATTTAATGCAAAATTTAAGTTCAATCAAAGCAATCTGAAGCATTAACTTAATTAATAATCAAGGCTAACTAAAAGGAAATTTATTTGGCGAACTGCATATAATTTGCCATCACTTAAGGACCACTCTTGACCTCCACAAAAATCCACAAAAATTAAGAAACTGGGCAGAATCTGGGCCCTATTCAGGATGGCGCCTTTGTTAAGCCCAGTGAAACACCTGAGTATCACCCTGAACCCTAATGGGCTAGACCTGTCCTGATTGATGATGGGCTCATCTGGAAGCTTTCATCCCACATTGCCTCCCTCAGAGGGAGGCAAATGGGACTCATGTGGTGAGTTGCAGTCACAAATTCCCTTAAGCCCCCAATTCTCTGATCCCAGCTGCAACTGTCCCCTTCTCCTCAGAGTTCCATGACTGCATCAGGGCCTTACTGCAGTTGTGGTTGTGGGATGGCATAAGAGCCCTGATATGAATAGGCCTGCTCCATGGATTAAGAACAGAAGGAGTCCTAGGCCTCCCTGACTGTCATGGTTGGATGACATAATAGTAGGCACTGATGCTAGAGATAAGGCTGGGTGACAGGAGGCCCAGAAGGTGAAGCTTCAGGCTCTCCCTGACCTAAAGCACACCTTATATCAACGCTGGGTGCAAGCCAAGCATGCCCAGGTTGATACTAATGGGGTGAAAAACGCCCAGCCTCTTATCTCAGCTCAGGCCTTGAAACAAACGATTTACGTTTTAAATGCAGATGGTTTAATGCGCTTGGTTGGAGAGCAAGGGTTCGAGTCCTGCTCCAGCTATGAAATTTTGACTTCAGGTAAAATAAGGCTTCAATCGATTACTCAAGTGAAGGCACTTTCTGTGTATTTTACCAAAACTGATGGAAGCATCTGTTTATTGGAGCATCAAGGCTTGGTTGCACTTCCGCAGAACCTGAATTTCCCCAGCCCATTTTAAATATGGTTTTGCAGCTAACATTCCTTGTTGATCGACTTTCTTAAATAAAACCCCCGTTATTTTACATTTTTTCAATGGTTCCTTGGGCAAACTTGGTGGTGGACCTCTTTGGGGAGGTCTCCAACCATGTGGGCCACTACCTTATCTCGCAATTTACCAAAATCCCAGGGACACCTGTGGGCCGCCCAGGTCCCCTCCAGATCGAGGCACCCAAGCCCCCTGACATCAAGCCACACTTGATTATGGACGCCCCTCTGGGGTTCACTCAAGTGGTGATGTTCCTTACTTACCTGGTATTTTATGTTGCTTTTTACACACTTTCCTGGGGTACCCTTTGTACTAGCACCACTTGAGGTGCCTTCCTACCCATTCTTCTAACAGCTAGTTCCCTAGCAATTGGGTTTGTATCCCACATCACCTTGCTGGGAACGAGAGAGTTACAGACACTCTCTTGACACTGACCACGTCGTCCAATCAGGCAAAATATTTGGTAAGTGGATAGTTAGAGTGACAAGCCCAACCCCCAAACCAAACCACTAGTCATACGCCACATGAATCAATTTGGCTAAGGATCTCAGACTTGCCAACCTCACAGCACAAAACACACTCCTGTCCTACCTGACGGCCAACCCAAATGCCCACAGTCCACATAAGTCCTCAAACTTCTCCCACGCGGTACTGAATATCATCTGTTGAGACAAGCGACTGTTCCCACTCAGCATCATGAGGGGACAATACAGCCAAGGGTTTGCAACCCACACCTACACTCAGGAATGCAGGGGTGTAAAAGTCTCAGTGGAGGATTACCCCTCTCCAAGAGCCTGAACCCTTAGCCCGTATTGATCTCCTAGATCAAAATGATCAGCCATATTATGAAACAACTAAAAAGAAGAATTGAAAATTTGCAACACATGACTTGTTTCACCCAATAATTGGATGCACATCTGACAGCGCTTCCACAGGGTCTACTGAACAACTGAGCTGTCCAACTCAACCCAAGAACCCTGTAAAGTGTGAGGCGCAAAAGGTACCCTGTTGCACAGGTTGAAAAAATGCCCAATGGCCTGACTTGTCTGGAAACAAGCGTGTCCACTGATGGCACCCAGCTGAGTGCCCACCAAACTCTGCCAGATTGCAAAAAAAATATGGCACTTTTTATCAACTCATCCATCCCAGGATTGCTCCAAGAGGCCATTTTTGTATTATACCTATGGAGAATTCACACTTTCTATCTCGAGGCTATTCAAAATTTGGTCCCAAATTCTATCGAAATTAGCAATTGTTTCAACAAAAATCTAATTAAAGCATTCAACATTTGGCTGTTTGGTGAAGTGACTCCGCACCAACTTCAGAGGGTGGTGCAGAGCTGGCTTCCACTCCCCTTCTTAACTGTCAATTCAGAACTGCTAGTCTGCCTCAACATCAGTGAAAATTCCCTGAGCAGCTCAAGTGAACCTCCCCAACACCGCCAGGTTCAATGGGAACACTTGCCATGATGTTCATCCCAGGTACTTTGGTTTAGGTTGTGGCCCCTTTATCTCATACTCTCCCCCCTCTCTTTGGTGCAGCATATTTGTCCCAAGGTCAGCCCATCTCAAAAAAAAAATAATTTGTATCTTTTTCTCATTAGCAACACTTTATTTCTTATAAATGCTTTCACATGACTTCACCTAAGCCAATTGTTGGAATTTAATATGCCCATACTACCCAGCTTTTTGATTACAATAGTCCTTATTCAGAAGGGGATTAATATTGCTAGTGGATATGGGAGTTTTTAAATTCAGATGACAGCTATTGTTCGTCAGAATCGTCCTAATAATATTAGGTAATTTTCCAAGGTTGATCCGGAGTATAAATATTCTAGATTGCTTAATTCTCATCAGAAATGATCCCAGACAATAGGTGAGTAAAGGGGTTGTCAATAATATATATATCTTAATTATTTTGTGTAAGTCAATTGGGGTTTGTCACCAATTGACAGGAAGGGTTCATGAAGTTGTTGAAGCACTGACGACACATCTAAAACAACTTCAGGTGTAATCAATGAATGCTGGGAAGCATTTATTGATAAAATGGAGAAGGTTGCATTTCTGGAAGGCAGAAAAAGTGCCGATTTCTCTTAAATATCCTCGTTTTCACTCATATAAAGACAAATTTAGAAATTACTTTTGAGTTTAGACTTTAATACATCTGTTGTATAATTGACTCTTAAGGTAAGTTTTTAAGGATAGGATATCATTTTGTTTAAGTATAATTGGTTATCAAGATCTCTGCTAGGCTCTATAAGAATAGAATAGGGAAGAGTTCCCTACCACTATAGAGAAGAGACGAGGGAAGAGTTCCCTGCCATTCCAGATATAACTCCATAGATAGTAAGGGCATGCACCAATTTAGCTTGAGCCTCACAACCAACGTGGATACAATAAGGCTCAACTTAGGTAATAATCTTCATATTATTACTGTCCTAATTTAGTCAAGAGGGATAATTCAAATTAATGCAGCTATTAAGAACTAGTGCAGCAGAAGTGGGTGCCAAGGCGAGAATCCCAGTGGGTTACAGTTGGTGCTAATTTCTAAGGGTTATTAAGCAAAAAGCTCCCAAATTTCTACATTGTACTCACTACAGGGAGCAGTTGAGGTAAAATAAAATAATATAAAATAAAAAAATCAGATAAATTAAAGGAGTTATCAGTATTAGTGAACTTAAGAAACACTGGGTGGAGTTGGAAATCATTAATCAGAATGCGTTGAGATTGGTGGCACAGGCTGATCTTAATGCCTTGGAGGAATGGGTGATAAAAGTCAAGGAAGAGGTTGAGAAAATTGGATTAGTCAATAATGACCGCTGATGAAGGTCACCTCCTTGAAATGAAAGGGGTTGAATTAATTAAGGGCATTTTATATCTGAAGAATGACCATGAAATGGACAGTGAACGGCTACTCTGGTTTCAAGAGGACATGATGCACATGTGGAAGCATAATGAGGATTTAGAGAATTACAGGTGTGATTATGCTCATGTGAAGGTGAATGAAGCCAACAATATTACATCCAAAAGTTCATTCAGGAGGGTACCCCATCAAGAAAGGTGCCTGGAGCATTTTCTGTTATGTCATAGTTTATCCTAAAGCTACATCAATTGTCAGTGTGTTGACAGGCAGGTGATTTCTGCCAATGGATCAACCAAAGAGTTTTAAGATAAGCTGAAATTTCATGCATTTCACCAGGTGTGCCCAGCATTTTTCCATCTTTTTGAGGTGACAATGGTTGGGTATTAAGATCATAAAAGTTAGTTATTATAAATTGCCTCAACAACAATTGCCAGAATCTGGTGTTGCCCACCTAAAATGGGGACCATTGGCCGTACTCTGAAGAAAAGGAAGCAATTATGCTGGATTTTGGAAGTCCTACCAGAATGGCCAACTGTAAACAAGAGTGTATGGTCATACAATTTAGAAAGGACGAAACTCTGGCTGCTTTCGCTGATTATTTTCACCAGGAGTTGCAGATCCTGGCTGGGGCAAAAATGTTATCAGATTTTGATACACGTATTGTAATGCATTGGTACTTTGGCCCTGCTAAAACTTGCATTGCACTTTGGCATTAACACTAGTACAACAAACTTCACCTCACAAATGATAGATCATTTTAAGATGTTGGAACAACTTTTGATGCGGTCAATCAACTTTTTTGAGGAAATTTTAGCTGAGGATGATCAAACTATAGCAGAGTAAGAAGATGACGTTCAAGAGTGTATTGAAGTATTTTTTAGTTAGAAGAGTTGAGTTTTGATGGGGAAAAACCTGATGGATTCAAGTGGTAGGACAATCAATTAACCACTTTGGTAAATTTGGAGCAACAGGACATTTTTGCCACCAAAAATCGGGATGAGAAACAGTGACAATTTGTGAATTTTTTGTTGCCTCATAAGGAGGAATAAACTGCCCAAAATTTTGGGAAAAGCCTTTAAGTCTAGATGTAGAACAATCTAGCACTGCAAGAGAACCTGCTATGCCTGGCATCTGCTTGACATATGTTGGTGGCAGTACCAGCTTGTGTTGCAACTGGGTCTGATGTGAGAAGTATTGAGGCACTGGATGAGATTATAAGGGAAGGCAATTAATCCAGAGGTGGTGTATGAAGTCACTCAATTTTAGTTAAGTCAAATTATGATAGAGGCAAGAAATGCTGAGAAATATGATCTAATCCAGACAAAATTGGATAGAGATAACGTTGCTAAATAGTCCATGCAAGTAGTAGATCATTTTTCAGATCTATTAACAGAATTAATCTGGATATTAGGGTTGGCAAATAATGCTTGAAAATGTTTTATAAAAGATATAAAAGATAATATATGTAAATGAAAAAAGGTAAAAAGATAAAAAGATAAAAAGATAAAAACATGAATAAAAAATATAAGAAATGGAAAAAAGTGGCAAAAAGATATTAAAAATATTGATTTTTAATTCACCACAGAAAAAGTATTTGGCGATGTTCCCACCTACCAGGTGAGGAGGAGAGGAAGATTATGATGGGAACGAGTTCTGATGATCATCAGGTCCAGCCTGGGTTGCAACTGGGTTCACTGGGAGGAAGTCCCAAGGCGCTTTAATAAAAGAGTATTGGAAGGATCAGGACGAGCTGAAACTAAATCCAATAGGAAGAGTCCTTTGAATAGTATTGGTAGGAGCAGCTCAGGTTAGACTTAATCTGCCAGAGTAGTCCTGGGGCGCTTGAATGACAAGGAGTCGTTGAAAACCCATCCTTGGGTATGTACAGGTTGAATGATGAGGTGTCACTGAGAACACATTCTGGGTTTGGTAAATGTTGAATAAAAAGATGTCATTGGGAACCCATTCTGTGATTTGTATAAGTTAAATGACAAAAAGACATTGTGAAACCATCATGGGGCTCGTACAGGTTGACCAGTTCATTTTTCAGCAAGGATGTCTGACATAGTTCGGGTATGGCATGCTGCTGTAGGAACTGCACTCAAGAGAGGCAGCAGCAAGTAAGAAGCAAGGAAGAGGGGCTGCGTTACTGAAGATTGGCAAGAGCTGCGTTAAGTGTGGATAGAGACGCGCTCCACTGAAGTTATTTCAAAGTATGAAGACCATGGCCTGAGGTAGCATCCTTTCCCCCAAGTTCTTATCTTTCTCTGGGTAACCTAGGCAAGCAGGTGATTGTTGGGATTTTAATATACTCATATTACCCAGCTGCTTAGATCAGGATAGGTCCTTATTCAATAGTGGATTAGTCACACTAGTGATATGGGAGTTATTATATTTGACCAATAACTATTGTTCAGAGGAATTGTCCTAATGAATATTATGTAATTTGCCGTTGTTGATCCATTAGATCAATATACCAGATTGCTTAATTTTTGACTGGGATGATCCCTGATAATAATTGTTAATTAGGATGGCAGTTTTTTAAACTCAATTATTTTATGTAAGTTGTTTGGGGTTTGTCACTGACTGACAGGAGGGTTTTGTGAAGTTGTTGAAACACTGATGACGTTTCTAAAACAACTTCTGTTGTAATTAATGAATGCTGTGAAGCATTTATTAATAATTTGAAAAAGATTGCAGGGATGGAAGGCAGCAAAAGTGCCGATTGCCTATAAATGTCCTCAGTTTCCCTCAAATAAAGATAGATTTAGCAATTACTTTTGAGTTTAGACTTTTACACATTGGTTGTTTATTTGGTTCTTGGGATAATAGTTTAAGGATAGAGTATCCTTTGTCTAAAAGTATTTAGCTATCAAGATCTCCGCCATGCTCTAAGAGAAGAGAATAGGGAAAAGTTTCCTACCAGTTTAGAGAGGTGAGTGAGTGGAGAGTTCCCTGCCATTGCATATATACCTTCAAAGATAGGAAGGGCGTACACCAGTTTGCTTTGGACTTCACAAGCAAAGTGGATTTATAAAGCTCGACTAAGTAATAGTCTTTATGATATTATTGTCCTAATTTAGTCAAGAGGGATAATTTAAAACGCAACTACCAAGGACTTGTGCCAAAGAAGTGGGAGCCAAGGTGAGCATCCCAGAGGTTACAGTTGATGCTAATTACTAAGGGTGACAAGATTGTAGCTCCAAATTTTCTACTTTATTAAACGTACCATAGTGAAGGAATTATATTATTTAATAAGATAACTGGCAGTACGCCGCTGGAGCTAAAGGGAGCACGCCTAATGGCCGTGCCAATCCCCTTGATAACACGCGTACATTCCAGAAATCCCCGGTGCTTGGAGGCATTTTTTCACATAATGCCAAAGGTCCACACCCTATGGACTTGTTCCTTCTATTCTACCAAAATAAAATGATGCACCGCCAGATTTCCCAAACCATGCCAATCTAACCAGTGCGGCACGCCATATGCAGTTATTGTGAAGAAGTTAGCCACAACTTCATTGAGAAGTTTTCAGAGCATCAGAGAAGTTATTACTTGTTGCTACCTTACAAAAAGGAAGCTTTAATTGCAGTTAATTTGATTTTGGATTTCCCACTGCATAGGAAGCTGATGAAACTGCAAAAGTAAAAGTTGAAGCCAAGGCTTGTGGTGTGTCACACATTATATGTGTGGAGCGCTCCCCTGGAATAAAGATTACACTATTTTTATTCATTTTGATGACTATACAGTACCCTACCTTGAGACTTTATTGAACAATACCTGAGAGGGCAGAAACGTATAGGGTTATTAAGCAGTTTGAGTTACAAATCTTTTATTTAATGTCAAACGCTCAGCAGTGGCAAAGCTATCGCTGTTATTGAACCCCAAGAAAATATCTGTGATGACTTTTCTAAATTAACTGGGTTGCTTTTTTAAACTCCCTGATGCTACCAATTCTGGACCATTTTCTGTCCTCCCTGAAAAGAAATCACCCATTTGCACTGAGTGCAGAAACCTGGGCCACAAGGCACATTCCTGTTCCTTCCAAGGGAAGGATCAGGAGGATCCTGAGAAGAAAATATTAATGGATGACCAACGATTTGTTTTTTAAAAACTGATGATGATCATCCTTTTGTGTAAGATTATTAAAATAATTATTTAGTTGTGGCCTATGTCCGCTAAACAACGGAAAGCACAACATAAAGCGCTAAAAGGAGCTGCCAAGAAGGAAGCAAAAGAATCAAATCCATTCCCATTAATAAGCTCTCAAGTCACAATGACACTGGAAGTTTGCCTTCCTCCCAGCACCCAGCACCTCCAGTGAGTGCCCCAGCAGTGGACCGCCCTGAGCAATACTCATCAGCAATTGATACAGTTCCATATGCCACATTATATAATATTTACAAAAATGACAAAAATGATGATGTTTATTTTATGGCAAACCTTTTAACAAATCAGATCGTTCAAAAGGTTTGTCATGTTTAAATGACATGATAGTGGGTACCAACCCTAATGATAAGGCTGGGCGACAGGAGGCCCAGAAGGTGAAGCTTCAGGCCCTTCCTGACCTCAGTCACACAGTAGACCATCGCTGGGTACAATCCAAATATGCCCAGGTTGGTACTAGTGAGGTGCCTAACGCCCAGCCCCTTGCATCAGCCTAGGCGTTAAAATGGATGGTTTATTCAATTAACGCGGATGGTACAATTTTTGTTAGTTGAGGAACGGGGTTTTGAAACCCATTCCATTTATGAAATTATGCGTTCAGGTCAGATCCAACTTCACTTGATTACCTGAGTGAAGTCAGTTTCAGTGTATTCTACCAATTTGGATGGTAGTGTTTGCCTATTGGTGAATCAGTGCTTGGGACCTCTTTGACAGACTCCAAATTTCCCCAACGAAGTTTAAATATGTTTTCCCCAACCAATATTCCTTGTTGGTCGACTTCTTACAATAAAATTTCCCTGTTTTTCCCTTTTTTGTTTATGTTACCTCAAATGATCTTGTGCGCAGACCTCTTCGAGGAGGTCTTGCACTATGTATACCTTTCCATTTTGAATATAATTAAATTATCCACTCATGCACCGTTGGGTCACCCAGGTTTCCTCCAACCTAGTGCACCTACCCCTTTTACCCTGTGCACCGAGTTGCTTTTGGTTGGTTTTTTGTTATTGAGGTCACACTTCTATACTTAAGTTATATTGCTCCAGCACCCTCTGCTGGGATCTAGTAACTTTTGTACAAATGGCTAGTTCCCTGACGTGGACCCTGTGCACCAAGCACTTCCACGCTGGGAACAGGAGAGTTATAGACACTCTCCTTTTAAGGTTATGCTAATTTGGCTTAAAACCTCCTCCAGATCCTGAATCCTGAATTCAGACTCAAATTTAGGATTAAATTTAGGTAATTGTCATCTCACCCAAAGCCAAGATGGTACTTTGGGCGCAGCTGGGTCTAGTGACTCAGCTCACCACTCATATTGCGCCTCAGGCACACAAATAAAAATAGAGATGCTCAACAATGTTGAATTCAGGGCTTCTGCATCCTGGGAAAAAAACTGAAATTTTTATGCAATGCTCCTGCCAACATCTTGGAAATCCAAGAAACATGCTGTTTGGTAGGAGAGGAAGAGGAGTGGCCAAAAGCTCTTTTTATAACTTCTCTTGGTCTCAGTACTGTGATATTATTATTTTCCCTGTTAAAGGGTTTATATAGTTAAAACTTATAAATTTTTTAAATGAACGAGAACTAGCAATAAACTTTATTTAATGATAAGGAGTTCATACTCCTCAACATATATGTTCCTCAATAAATCAGCTGACTGCATTGACTTTCTCTCGAGAGTATCCTAATTAAATCTCTTTAATATCACATTTATTCTGGGTGATTTTTATTGTTGGTCTAATGCTACAACTGACCTTTAGCCACTCACCTCTCAATACCCACCCAGCCATATTTAGTTATTAGTACTCAAGTCACACACAGGAGTATATGATCCAATTTAAGTGATTATTCTGGGATTTCACTCATGACAGGCCACATATAACAGGTAAGATTGTTGTCTATGACCTGCATTGACAACATTCTTCCCCCTTACACTTTAAGCCAATAATATCAAGTTTGATACTACTATGGTGCAATTTTCAGACCACCAATTAGTTACAATCTCCATGGCTGCACCTGATCAACTAATTAATCAAACACGTTGGAATAAAGTAAGTATTAATACAATATCTAGTGAGGAGTTCTCACAGTGGATGAACCAACAAACATATTTACTTTATATGGTATGCCCTTTTTGCAAAGATCCTTTGGTAACGTGGGGCCTGACAAAACAACGTATTGCTGCTGCTGCAGAGTGGATATTCATGCAGGGGCATCACGCATCTACAGCAGCAGCTACCCGCCTTTAGCGCTTTCTTGACAATCTGGAAAGGAATTCCCCACGCAGGATTACTGCCCAGCTTGGACTCTCAAATGGGTTGCTAGAAATATTCAACTGCAAGAGTTAGATATTGCATACCAACACCATTAAGAATCTTGATTCATGCCTCTCAGATCACTAAATAGGGAGAAATTAACAAGGTACTTTATGCGCCTCTTTAATGCATGAAAATAAGGTACTTCTTGACCCCAGGTTCAAACTTTCATAGGCGCAACTGTTTCATCCCCCAATAAGTATCTGAAATGGTTCACCGATTTTATAACAACATATATCAAGCTGATGACTGTAACCCATAGTACATACAACAGTTTTTATCCAAAAAACACACTCACCTCTTAACTTATCAAGTCTAAAAGTGTTGTTTCTAATGAATAACTATGAGATGCTGTACGTAGGGCACCTCACTGCAAAAGCCCTGGCCCAGTTGGTATTTTTTTATGAGTTCTATTGGACATACTTTAATTTAATCACGCCTTTACTCAAAGCTTCTATAAATATATACTTTCTAGAAACTCGCCTAGTGCCTAGTAGGTTAGAAGCCTTTATAGTCGCATTTTTAAAAAGGGGAATTTTAATGATCTATGTAACTTGAGCCCAATATCACTCACCAACGCAGACTCTAAAATAACGACCAAGGTACTGTCTAAGCGTCTAGGTAAAATTTTTCAAACAGCCATATCGCGCAATCAGTATGTGTTTGTCACCATTTGTAGTATATGAGACAACAACCATACTATTGCTAACATATGTCAGTCCAGGTCAGATGGTGCCTTAATCTTCTTGGATTAAAAAAAAGAAATATGATCATGTGCATTTGAAATATCTCAGAGCGTCCTTTAAAACTTTCCACTTTCCTCATCGTTTTAATAACTGGGCGATGCTTTCAACTGAATCAGCTACCATGGTTATCTGTTGCCCAGGGTTTTTTAATGATCTCAATATCCCACAAGGCGGTATAAAGCAGGGTGACCCTCTTAGCCCTTTATTATATATCTTTATGATGGACCCAGTCCTGCGCATCATACATTAGACCCTGAACGGCATCACCTCTTCAGGACAGAACCCTCTCAAAAAATTGAAATTTACAGGTGATTGTGTGGTGAGTGTTTACAATCCATCAGACGCTCGCTCTCTATAGTATATCATCAGTCAATATGAACAAGTAAGCAACTCCAATACTAATTGCCACAAGACTGAGGTCATACTCATTGGCAGGCACCATCTTAATGACTTATTTGAAATTTTTGCCAATCTTCAGCTAGAAAATCAATTGTCCCATTCCAGGAAATCCCCTCCAATTGACCTGTTCGCCACTTAGGAATATGGCTGGACTTTGTAGGATATGCATCTACAGTTTTTGGAGAGTAAACTCTTTTCTAGTATTTCAAGCCGCGCAGCTAGTCTCCATGGCCTTATAACAGGGCTTTTGGTGAAAGTAGTATTAGCAAATACTCTGAATCTCTCAAATGTATGGTACACCGCTCATGCCATACCATTTTCTACTGATTTTGAACTCACTAAAGGCTATATTGCAATTATAGTTTTGGGATGACCAACGAGCAACTATCAGGATTTGAAAGCTATTTGTTTCATGTTCCTCAGGTGACATGGGCCTTACCAACTACCATTGATAAATCACCCAAATTTTAAACAAATGGAATTTTCAGGTAATTTTCCCTACCCAAATGGTCTCCATTGAAAAGCCGCAGCAAGAGGAAACTTTGCATGAGCCTTATGGATGGCAAAGCCTACTGCACCCAATACTTTAATATATTATCTGTCCTTTTATCCTAATACAGCATGCCCCTATCGCATCAAACCACATTTAGAAGGTAATCTCCAGGTTAAGCGCTTCAGTTAGAGCTTCTAGTGCATTGACCCGCTACGCACTATGCAATAAGAAAACCTATCTTACCCCCAACTTTTTAATGATGTGTTAGTGAGTCCAGCATCCTTTTGACCAAAGAATAAGGTCACTCTATCAAGAATTGATTTGTTAGATTCATCAGATATCCCTTACTCCCAAAAAAGCATAAGAAGATGTAAGTGTATACTCATCACCCCTATCATCCACCTAAAATAGAGCTCACATATGGAAGTGCCTTACAAAGTCATCAGACTGTGGACAGATCCAACGCCATTGCTCACTTTTGTACTTTTGTGGTGGCCATGATACTCTTTTTTATAGTATAGAGGGGTGTCCCACGTCCAGGGTAATATGGAGAGAAGTTTCCTGTCTGTGCCAGCTTTCTGCACCTAGTAAATTCTACCCTACCAATGATCCTTTTTCCATGAGGGTTGTGTCCCCAATTACCCACTTCTCAGAGCCCTTAAAGAAGCCACATTAATGTGGTCCATCCATACCATAGTTTGGTAAGTTATCAACAAGGCTTCTCCACCAAGGATAAAACACTGGTGCGCCTCCATAGTCATCTGACTTGCAGCTTCCATTATTGGTTTTTGAATTTATGCCTTTTAAAAGCACCACCAGATCCAGACATTGAAAACTATATGGTTTCTGGAAGTTGACACTTATTCCCATATCTGAAAAATTAGGACAACACCCCAAGACCATCCAGACTTGCCCCCTTGTCCTATACCTCTTATCCCTAATAACAGGGACGGAGTTGATTATATTACTATCCTGGAGACTCAATATCATATGCTGTTCTTCTCCCTCATTTACTATTTTGTTTTTGTTTTTCTCATTGGTAGTGTTGGTCCCATGGTCCTCCAACCTCAAATAAACTATAACAGGTGATATAAGGGTGCTCTAGCATAATGGAAACGGCGTCCTTTTATCACCTTTCATGACACAGGTTTAAATATGGCCATGGCAGAAATTGGTATTTCTGTGCTAAGAGGATAGCAACACATGTGGATCTATGCACCATGCCTTGGTCAAACTGAACAAATTAATAAATTTAGATCATGTAATACTGGCCAACCAATTTCATGCTGGAAGGGTTTACTTCCAGCATGTCAGGCAGACAGCAAGTAAGAATTAGACTGGCCTGCCAGCCCGGATGCCAGAGCATCCAAGTGGCAAACCAGAATTCCAGGGGCACTGCTACTGGTATGAAGAATATGGAACTGGAAGGGAGCTTAATTCTCAACAGATAAAAATGGGATTTTGGGGAAATGTTTTTATTGAAAAATTAAGGGAATGAGAATTGACCAACAATTTTCTCAGTGTGATACGCCCAATTAGATAGTTGTCAATTTTGAGGGAAAATAATCCAGGATTAGGTTCCACAAGTTCAACCTAAATGGCGAATTATTCAGAAAATGGGTGGGTTAGTTCCCTGGGAACCAACATCACAAAATCAGTGGCAGGCTGAGTTGCGGTCAATTTGACCTAAGCAGTGAACTATTTGGGAATGGGCGGGTTAGTTCCCTGTAGACTGACATTGCAAAATTTGGTGACAGGCCAAGTTGTGGTCAGTTCAACCTAAGCGGTGAACTATTTGGAAATGGGAAGGTTAGTTCCCTGGGAACTGACATCACAAAATTTAGTGGCGGGCCAAGTTGAGGTCAATTTGACCTAAGTGGTGAACTATTTGGGGAATGGGCAGGTTAGTTCCCTGGGGACCAACATTGTAAAATTGGTGATGGACCAAGTTGCAGTCAGTGGTATTGCATCAGGCGCAACACCCAATTTTCTGGCAGGAAGCTGCCCATCAGGGGTGATGCCTGACAGATTTGGGAGGGGGGAAGTTTTTTGATGATCATGAAAACCAAATTGCAACCATCAGGCATTCCAGCTGATATCTCAGCCTTCATACCTTTTTGACCATTTGAAATCTGAGTATTGGGCTGATTGCCGCTCAAATTAGTTGCGATAAATTCTATTTCAGCAATCTCAGTGCAGATTTCACTGATTCCTCATAACAATTCTGCTGAGGAGAGTGCAGATACCGGAAGTGGGATCCAAAGCATAAGGGCCATTACCCAGCGCTCATCTACCACGTGAGTGAGATCGCCCTGCGTAATGAGGGGTATGGCCATCCTCTTTGGTACCTTCTTTCTTGGTAATGGAAAGATGGCCTGACCGCTGCCCAGAGGACATTCACTGGGACTTACACAGTACTTGTGTTTTGCCCTCCATTTCTATATTTTTCACTCCTTTTTTCAAATTAATCTAGTATATTTTTCTTAAGGTTAACCCAACTCAAATAAAATAATATATGATATAGGACTAGATTGCAATATACTAGTGGTAATTTTTCAGCAGATATCTAAGTAAATAGCACTTTATTCAAATTTTAAATTTTATTTGAGGTCAGCCAGCATGGGGATGATACTGCACAAATTAAGGGGAAATTGAATGAATGGGAAAGGAGGATAAAACCTGGAAAACCTCCACATGTGGTGTATGATAGGCCAGGAACTTCATGGACCGCCTTGCTATTTGCTATCTTGGTTTGGGGCATTGGTGTGCAACGCCAATATAGTCATAAATGTCCACTACCCAAAGTTTATCTACTAGGATTAAACTTGGGGGGCAGTGGTCATCGAGTCCATACTCTACCGCTGGGGTACCCTTCCTTTGTAAATAGCACTTTAATTTTATCTTTTATTAAATTGATTGAGAAAAATATCATATTAACCTTTTACATCATACCGTTTATCTACCAACTTATAAAAATAATCAAGATAATAAAAAATTGAACCTAATCAAACTTTCTATTATATCAATTGGCACTAAACTATCTTAAAATTTTTAGTATAATCACTAATATTACCCCTTCATACTGTTACAATAGATATTAATATTGTTTACTATACAAGCTGTTACCAGTAATTTTGTATAGAGATCGGGTAATCTAAATTGAATAGCTTTAACTTTGACTGCTAGATAATCAAACTCAGTAACATAATTTTATCTATATAACTATAATTTAGTGTCTAATGTAATATATTAAAGTAATCTATATTTAGTATACTTTTCATCATTATTATACTTGATAAAAATTAGAATTTACTATGATATCATATGGGCACTAAGTATGTATAATAATAAAATTATTAATTGATTATAGTTTAAAAAGTATTATCTATTATATAATTAAGTATTAGTAATTAATAGTGATGTTATCTTTTAAGCAGAAACTAAACTTAAGCTTAATGAACTTATATCATATTCTAGATTAAAAACCATACCATCATGTGATATATGAACCAGTGCTCCATAAAGAAATGACCATTGTATAAGTAGCTATATGATCATATACAGAAGGCCAGTAACTATAGGTTGATAGAAGCCTAAATAGGATTACAGACTTGGTAAAAAAGCGCAATATATGTTATTCCCTCATAGTTAGTAAGATGAAGAGAAGTAGTTGACATACTATTTTTTATAATAGAAGTAACACCATGGACATCAAAGTTTAGGGTGACGATTTTTTAAAAGTAATCAATATCTTAAAGAGCTTATATAAGTGATTTTTAGGGCAAACTAAAAATCAAGGGCTTTATAGCAAAGAAAATTAAGCTTTATATATTTTTTTGACATCATGCAATTAATGTAGAAGCTACCCATATACTTTTTGTTAGATCATCAGGGATACACAGCTTGATGCCATTAGCCTAAAATTTCTCACCAGTTGTTGACATACTATTTGAGTTGATAAGAAAAAATAATTGCTAAATAAAATATTACCTTTGTAAATTTAGTGTTTAAACTAGGGTTAAGAAGAGTAGCTAGTGAAATAATTTTAAAATCTGTCTTAAAAAACAATACATTAAATTTTAAGCAGTCAACCTTCAATAATGATGCCTCTTAACTTTTGTTTTCTTTACAAGATAGTCAGTTTTAATAATCATGAGAGTTTATGTTAGGCCTCTGGTGGTCAGGTCTAATGATGTTCTAAACCTGTTAATCTATCAAAACCCCATAAGACAAGGTCATTGGGTCCTAAAGCTTCAAGATTGATGAATCATACGTGTAAAATCAATAAAGCTGATACGTTAATAAACTAATTGACAAAAGGTATATAACACATGAGGTATAGATCAAAGGTCTTAGAATTTACACTAATTTGAAGTTCTTAATAACAATCAAGAAATTCTGGATTCATATAATTTAAATATAAAAAATGACCAACAATAGTTTTTGTGTCAGACATTACTATAATAAAATGAGGGTGTTGAGACACTCAACATGGCATTTTAAAAATATAAGCTTCAACTGCATTATGTATACAGTATTAGCTGATGTCAGAATTCACCTGTGATGCACAAAAAACATATACAATTCAAAATATGTTTGGTAATAATTATATAAACGTACATGTTAGTTATAAATTGTATCAGCTAAAAATGCCTTACATTTAAGGTCACATAAGGAGTAAAGAGTCTTTTTTTAAAATTTCCAATATGTTTATTTTTAGCTGTGATAAAGGTATACTAATTCTTGCATTGTTAAAGCCTAATTTTGGCTTATGACAGTTATACGCTAACTTCTAACATAAATCACAATTTTAGGGATAAAACTACTTTAACTATAATTAATTCAACTAGTATTACAAATATTAGCTCATTGGAGAAGTTTCAAATTTTAAGCAAATAATATATGGGTCGGTAAACTTTGTAATGGGTGAGGATGACATCATCATATAAGTTCTTTTAACATTGTACTTTTATAAAATACTAAATCATGTCCTCTAAGTTTAGTACTTTTTTTAGTACTAGATGGTCCCACTAAGTTTAGTACTTTAATAATACTAACTTTAAACTATCAAAGATGTACACCGAAACAACAATGCTGGTAAGCTTTATTGATGTATTATGACCAAAAATTGCCATCATCAAAAATAAAATACTCTTATATTCGTACTAGTTTCTTAACACATTAGTTATTATACCTGTAGCTTTCATTTAAGGTCTTTTATACTATAGCTTACTAAAATACTGATGCAAAGCTTAAAGGGCGACTAGCACTGTTATGAGGTGTAATGCTTCGTATATTATCAGTTATATAAGTGCATGTAAAAGAATTTCCTCGGATAATTTTTTGCAACTTGAAAGCGTATACTAAGATATGGATTTTAGAAGGAAATTCAGAGATTTATATAAGGAAAATACAAAACAAAACAATCGATAAGCATAGCAATCGCCTGAACGATGCTAGAGATGATATTAAATAAAAGGTTTATCTAAAACTCTAATTGGCATATAGACTATAATCTATAGCTACCTATAGTAATACATAACAATATCTATAAATCTCGGCTACTCACCTGTAGAAACTTAGATGAACTTTATAATTTAATATACACTTATGCTCTGCTATATACAAACCTATAAAGTATCTATGTTTTTTGAAGCTCTTTAGCAAATCACTGGTATTCATCTAGTATCTAGTAAAATATCGAAGTTCTCTTGAGATACGGAAACCAAGTTAAACTTTATCAGAAAGCTACAACCAAGGCATAGTCACGTAGATGCTAAAGAATTTGGATAAAATACTACACTAGGCACACATATTAAAGAAACAGCCCATTCTTTGGGCTTAAACTGAGATACAAGCGACAGCTGATATCAAAAGCTTCAGAACTTGGAAATATCTCGACCGAAGATGATCCTTTTGGTCCAATCGAGCGAGAGCAGGAGTCGAGTTCTGAGCGAAACCTGATAGATTAAAAAAATGAGGGGTAGCGTACCTGCTCACTCCAATAGATGGACCGCCAAAGATACATGGCAGAGAAGCCAGCCAAAACCAACTTTGACGTTGAGAGGGTTGAAACTGGGGATTCAAGCTCAGCTACGGCCGAGTTCCCGATATAAGCCAAAGATCCCAAGTGGTGGTAGGAGAAGCCGGATAGCGTCGAATCAGCAAACTTTGAAGCAGCCTCCGAACGGGCTTTAGGGGAAGCGTCGTCACACGGCTTCGCACTTAACTCATAGCCTCTTGCCAACGCGGAAAAATATTTTGCTAAGTATTTGCCCTGTTGGTTAGCGACTTGGGCGGTGGCAGGTAAAGATGTAGTTTCATCGTCGATCTCCTTAAGTAGGCTTTCGAGTTCCTTTAAATCAAGCGTTCCACTGCGGTCGATGTCATGTCTATTGAAAAGGTCTGACAATTTGGACAGGTGAACGGAAACCTGAGGCCTATCTTTGGCGATCTTCTTTGCGAGTTTGGAAAACTCCTTAAAATCCAAAAACCCATCCTTGTTGGTATCGCCGCTGGAAAATAGCTCCATGAGCTTTGGAATGAGCCTTGGTGTTTCGACCGACGCACAATCTCCGGCCGCTAAAATGCTCCCGTCTGGGACCCCAACAACTCGGAGATGAGAATCTACTGTCAAGGCACGCGAGCGGGTTTGCTGATCCAACTTTTTGCTGAGCTCACTGACCAAAGGCTGCATACCCACTCCAGTTGACCATAAGACCAACCCATAGGGCATTTTTGATTCTACGACTAAGCCACTTTGGCTTTTTGTTGAATAAATGACTTCATCCTTCTTTATTTCCAGCACTCGTGAATTCGTAATGACATTCATTTTACGATTTTTGAACCTTGACTAAATACAAAGCTTGGGAAGGCTTCTAGAAGTTAACTTACCTCCGTGTAAAGGGAGATTTTCTCATCATACGTATTCAATATATGCTCTTGTGATTGAATAATAGATATTGATATATATTTACATATATTCGCAAACTATTAACCCAAAGTTGTAATCCAAAACATCTTAAGCTTACATAGGAAGCCACATCAGTTGTGATAAAGTCCTCGAGCTCGGCTGCAAATTCGACCCCTAAAATCAATCATTGGACAGCCCTAGATAAAGTTTACCGGTCGGCCCTAAAGTTAAAAGGTCAGTAACGATACAGGCTACAAAGTAGTTTATAAACCTCTAATGAAAATTTTAAAATTACCACCACCACAGATGACAAAACTCAGCATTTTCTTCTTCTCCTCTGGAGTAACAGTGGGAAGGGATGCCGATTCTAAAAGATCAAAAATCTTTGCCCGAATCTCGCGTGCATCCTGGATCGGATGAAGAAAGTTGGCGTATTCAAGCCCTTTCACGCCCATAGAGTTGGATCTGGACCCAACGGCAACCACCAAGTGGTCGTAAGGTACATGGAAAAAGGAGCCGTCGGCCCCTTCACCAAAACCTTTTTGGCATTTATATCGACATCAACGGCGGAAGCTTGGAAAAAGAAGGCGCTCCCTGCACTAAATCTGCGAAGAATTCGCCTAACGGGTTCCAAAAGCGAGCGAGGCTCCAAAGTTCCAACCGTTACAGAGGGAAGAAGAGGCGTAAAGAGAAAGTAATTTGACGGAGAAACGACCAGAATTTCATACTTGCCTTTCTCAAGATTCTTCAATAGTCCTATTGCCTGAAAAGGTAAATAGGTTTGTCAACTTTTAACATCATATGAATCAAGTGAGAAATCATTACTCCCCATCCTGAGCCCAAGATGACTAGCTTTGGTTTCAGTTCCAAATCAGGGGTTTGCAACTGAGAAGGCCATATCAAAGTGGGATAAACGTCAGCTTCAGCCAACTTTGAAGTAAATCCTTTCGACTCCATATTCAAATCTTCCTCTTCCGACAAACCCTTAAAATCTTCCAGATATTCGCTTACGACGACATAGGTCGCACCCAGCAGAAACGTTCCTACAACTCCTCCCAAAAGAATCTTGACTACGCCCAGAGTCTTTCTAATAAAAGATTTTTTAGCTTCTTTGGCGCTTCCAAAATTGATCTTTGGGACATGTTTGAGGCTATGGTCATCGCTGATGGGCGGAAACTTCTGATACTGGGACCGATTTACCAAAAACGATCTTCGAGCAGTGATTTGAATCGACCTAAACATTTTGTATCAAAAACTCAAATTGCTTCAAGGATATGAAACTATACTTAATCAACAGCCATATCAACTAGATACCTAGGAATAGACCTTCTTAATAAACCAGACATGGTCGGAGTTTAAACCGGTACCACAAATCAAAGTTTACTATTTTGGGGTCCACACTGTTATATGTTATACCCCTGAAGTTTATTTACCAGCATATTCTATACATTTAAAACATTTTGATTTCATCAACGTCACGCCTAGTTTATAACTCGGTTGGTTTGGTAAGTCTGCGTAAGTTACAATATACTAATTTGGATTTTATGATAGAAAGCGGAACCCGGCATTTCTCGGGTTTATTTATAAGCTCACATTGTAGCCTATGGCTGTGCCAGCACTACTCTCGAGCCACTCGGACTAACAGCTCTGCTGTTGCCCTCGTGGCTGGTGAGCTGGTTATCTAAATTTTACTTAATCTGCTTAAATCTGTAACAGCTGTTTGTTTAGTTTCAGGTGAGCTATTGGGGAATTATTCGATAATATTTACCAATTCTCACCCACTCGCCTAAATAGATTGAACCTATTAGACTCAAAGATTTCAGATGTCAGTCAGTACATCAGTGAATGTGGTTTAAGTAGATTTAAATCTCCACCAATAAGCCCTTAGCTCCTGAAGTTACAAAAGTATAAATCTTCTACTTAAACCTTTCACTGATTTTCAAAAAAATCATCCATTTTTTGGCCTTAAACTTGGCATGAATTTCTTAGCTGATGTTCACTCTTTTTTTCAGTAAGATGCTCTCAAAAGCTGAGCGCAACTACAATGTCACTGAAAAGGAGTGCCTTGCCATCTTACTCGCTGTCAAATTCTACCATCCTTTTCTATAAGGGGCTTCATTTAAAGTGATTACCAGACCATGCCTTTTTAAAGTGGTTACAGAATATAAAAGATCCCACTGGGAGGTTGGCTTGCTGAGCTCCTAAGCTCCAGCACTATAATATGACCTTTAAGCATTGAGCTAGGATATGCCATATGAATATTGATGGGTTGATGCAGCTGCCTGTCCTTCACCTTGATAATAGCAAAGCAGAGAGGTTGCATGACCTCATAATGATATCTGACATATGGGCTGATGAAGATGAACCAGTACAGAAGATGTTAGCATGGCACTCCCACAGCACAAAGGTGGAGAGTGGTAGTTATATAAGAAAATAGGAGTAAATTGGTTACCCTAACTCCAGCCATCAGAGTGAGTACATGTCACCTTGGAGTCTCACACTATCATGGGGCATGGAAGATTATGTAAAACCTACAAGTGGGTAAGAGAGTGGTACTACTGGGGGGTATCATAGTAAATAACTGAAGTCTTGGATGCATGCCTGACCTGTAAAAATAAGCCAGCTTCAAGACCCAATATCAGTATCAACCTATGATGCCCCAAAGAACCTTTTACACTATAAGTTTGGATATGGTAGGTCCTCTCCCACAGACTAAAGGTGGCAATTGCTATATCTTTGTCAGTATTGATCATTTCAACAAATGGGTTGAAGATATTTCTCTCCCCTCTCAGACTGCTAAAGCCATGGCCACCATCTTATACCAATATAACTTTATGTGGCATGGGTGCCCCCAGGTTCTCCTATGCCAACAATAGAAAGAATTTTAAAACTAGAGTGGTAAAGCTCCTCACCACCTCCATGGGCGCACAACAACTCTTCTCAGCCCCCTATAACCTATCCACCAATGGTGCTATAGAAAGAGTTAATGGGACCCTGGTCTCTATGCTTCAGAAAATAGCCAACTCAGACCCTCTTCACTGGGATCTTTACTTACCCAGTGCCCTCATGGCCTACTATATTAGTTACCATTATATCCTTAAAATCTCTCCTTTCCATGAACTGTATGGGTGAGAACCTGGGGTACCAGCTTTATTAGCCAAGTAGATTCTCTCTGACAGGACTGACCCTGAGCAAGCCATGAAAAAGTTGGCCCAACACTTCATTTAATTACAATCTGAGGCCATGACTAATTTGGCAAAGACTGTGTTAACTTTTGGCAATATTGGTTGAATACACCAAGCTGGTTGCACAGGGTAAAACCCACTGAGCAATGGACAAGAAATATGGTGATTGCTAATCCTCAAGAAATAACAATAAAGTATTAATATAAGGAGCTATTGCCCCACCAAAACCCAGTTTATTTGATAATATAATAATGGACTACTTCTGTTAAACCCTCTTCCTCCTCCTTCTTCTTCTATTAAATCCCCCTTTCTCATTCTCAAGCTCAACTCTTAATCCGTGGTATTCCTAATTGGTCTCAACCCTTCAACTTCATAATTTCCTATTTGCTACAAATTTTAGGTGTTTCATTCTACCTTCAAATTTTTGGTGAATTACCTCAATTTGCCAAACTATGAATACTTCAAATAATTCACCTTGCGTCAAAGTAATCTTCCACTCAATCTTATGCTTGCCTCAACTCTAAATTATGATCCGCCAGATCTATAACTAATTGTCCAGTCATATCAATTTCTTGACATTACCCCCTTGCCTGAACAATAAGCTCTTATTGCTTATATGCTTGGAGGAACTTTGCATGAACTCAGTTGATATCTAACCGCCTGCAGGTTCCTTAATGGTGTAGACATTGATATTAGTCTTCTCAATAATTTCAAACAGTCCAGTGAAAATGTTAGCGAGCTTGTTTTTTTTAGTACTAGATGGTTAGCGAGCTTGTTCTTTCTTCCAAATCCATGTTGGTCGTGGAACAAAACATGATCTCCTACAGCAAACTATGTGAGTCCGCTACTTCTACTTTGTTCAGCCGCCTGATTACAAATCTTCATAGCCAAGCTGGTAGAATATGTAAGGAAAGTTTCTTTAACTCTCCTGTTTCCAGCGTGGTGGTGCTCAGTGCACAGAGCCAACACATGGAAACTAGCTGTTAGAACCAAAGTTACTAGAGCCCATCAGAGGATGCTGGAGCAATAATAACTTAAAGGGAAAGATGCAATCATTATAAAAAATACCACATCAAAAATGACTTGGTGCACACAAGGGAAGGGGGTAAACGTCCCAGGTTGGAGGGAACCTGGGCGAACCAATGGTGCACTAGGAGCTATCCAGATTGTGAGTAGAATGGTTTGATGTATGTAGCATGAGACCTCCTCAAAGAGGTCCACACACAGGATTGTTCAAAACAACATAAGTAAAACAGAAAAAAATGGGAAAAGTTTTATTAGGAAAGTTGATCAACAAGGAGTGTTGGTCAAGGGAAACAGAATTAAACTATGTTGGGGAAATATGGGGTTTGCTGAAGTGGTCCCAAGCACTGACCCACCAATAGGCAAACACTACCATCCAAATTGGTAGAATATGCCAAAACTGACTTCACTCAAGTAGTCAATTGAAGTTGGATCCAACCTGAACGTGTCATTTTGTAAATGGAACAGGTTTTGAACCCCTGTTCCTCAAACAAACGAATGGTGCCATTGGTGTTAAGTGAATATACTGTTCGTTTTAATACCTGGGCCAATGAAAGGGGCTGGGCATTTGGCACTTTATTAATACCAACCTGAGCATATTTAGCTTGTACCCCGCGTTGGCCTTAGTGTGTGCCTGAGGTCAGGAAGGGCCTGAATCTTCACCTTCTGGGCCTCCTGTTGCCCAGTCTTATCCTTAGGGTCAGTCCCCACTATGATGTCATTTAACCATGACATTACCCTCTCCTCCCGATGGGGCTCAACCCCCCTCCAGGGGCTTGCATAAGAGAAAAGCTCTTGTGGGCAGGGGCCAACTTCATGGAAGAAACGGTCAGTTTGGGTTGAGATCCAGCATCCTGGGGGAAACGCTTGTGGAAGGCTTCAATCAGATCTTGGGCATGCACACAGTTGTGCACTGGAACCCAAATGTTTTCTGCAGCGTCAAAACCCTTCCAGGATACCAGGTACTCAAGTCATCTCTTAACACGGTTGGATGTTACTTCCTCCTCTTCCCACTCTGGCACCCCATCCACAAGATAGGCCTTAGGAGTCTCTGGTGGGGGGCCCTCAAACATTGTCAGTGTTGTGATTCTGATATGACTGGATAATAATCGTGGTACAGTTAGGACGGAATCCGCCAAATATGATTTCAGTATGATTATTCAAGTGCCTTGGGATGAGGCGATATTGGGATATAACAGGTTTTTATTGGATATAACGGGTTTTATTGGATCGCCTCTATATAAGGAAATAAGGTGATAATGTGATAAGGCAATGTTGACATTTGACAAATATGAAGTAAATAACCTACATTTAGGGCGACAGAGGATTAGAGAATAACAAGCTGAATTTGAGGAGAATCAGTGGAATAGAATAGTCCAAGCCATGAGAGCAGTATTTCCTGAAGTCACTGTATATAAGCTAGATGAGCGATTGAGAAAGGTAGGTTGTTTATAGCGTAGAAGAGATGGGACAGCAAAAGGTAGCTGTATTTATAAAAATTAAATAAAGAATTTATTGGGGCAATTGCTCCTATTTTAAGTATAATTTCAAGTGTGTCCAAAGGACCAACAATCCCCACATCATCCGTCTGTTGCTCAGTGGGTTCGACCTGTACAAACAACATGATGGATCCTAATGATACCATCCAAATTTACAAAAGTGGTGCTCACTACAGGAGGCCCATTGATCAAGCTACCTAATACTCTGGGACTCCAGTCGCCAGCCATGCCTTACACAAGCTGTGTTGCTGAGGAATCTTCATGGAACACCGCACCAGCTGAATATGAGGAACTCAAAGTTACCTTGGACGCGGTGCTCAAAAACCAAGATGAACTTCTTCAAGAACGAGATGCTGTCATGCACCAACTTGATAGTATGTTTAGCCAAATGAAAACCTTGGGACAACAAAACAAAGAACTCTCTGAATGATTGAATGATACCACTGTATGGCTGCAGTATGCAGAACGAAGATTGACCAATATCTCTCAGTATTCTCGCTGGAACCAGGATAACCATCAAGAGGGGGCATCATATGAGGAAGAATATGATGCTGGTCAGAGCTACTACACCCAGGATGGTAGTACTAGATACAAATATGAGTCAGAATACACTTCCCTCAAGTAATGGCAGTGCCACCCATGGCAGAAGGACACGCTACCCCTGAAGCGGCAGACATCCCAACTTCTGCTAATCCAGCTCCTCATCGAGAAACTGCTTTTGGACTTAATCCATTCCTCAGTATGGCCTGAAACCCCGTGAATGGGATGAGGAGGTTAATATCAAAAAATTACCTCCGTTTAACTGCAATGGGAACATTCATGGGCTCTTCAAACAGTTTGAGTTTGCAGCGGAAGGTGCCTCTGATAGATGGAAGGCTAAGATGTTAATATCTGCTTTGGATGTCAGAAGCACCGACCAAATCACCTGTTACCTCCCAAGTAGCTCTGCCACCTATAAGGATGTAAAGGATACCGTACTCTGCCTGTTTGGGGGTACTTCAAAGATGTTGCAGTGAAAAGCAGAATTTTTAATGATTTCTTCCGTCAAAATAAAATCTCCTAGAGTTTGCTGATTGATTCACAACAGAAGACCATGTGCTGATTAGAGCTGAGTACTTATCAGAAGCTGACGTGTGCATCGCCATGACCTCCACAGTGAAGCCATATTGCGAACTTCATAATGTTATTTTACTGCTTCTGGATGATGACGTACCTCTTCTCAAGATTGTACAGCTTTTGCGTCATGTATCCCCTAACTTTCTGCTGCTGAATATGGAATGGAAGGCTACCACTGCTACTGCACCCTCTTTTTTAGGAGAATACTCTCATCTGACTCCAGCTCCAGTTATTGACCCTCAGCCTTTCTATAACTCTGCGCCTCATCCTCAGCTGAATTATACTCAACAGTTTGATCAGCGACAATGGGCTGGCCAAGAAAACTGTCAGCAACCCAGTTATCAACCAGGACCTAGATATGCCAACTGTTAACAATCATCTTACTGACCTGGGGCTGGTTATGCTGATTGGCCCCAAACTTTCTGGGTCTGGACCCTCTTATGATAATCAAGGACGTGGCTCTTATGGGGGTTTAACTGCTATGAATATGGTCGCCCTGGTCATTTGGCAAAATTCTTTCATAACCACCATGTGAACTACGTACAACAAGATCAATACTATTAGGGAAAAGATGGAGCGGAGTAGAGATGGGACCCTCTACCTCCACAATACCCACTCAAAATGTCCCCAAATCAATAGTAGTATACCCTGCGAAAGTCCCTCAGTACAATGACAGACTTTTATATCAGCAGCCGGTTGGAGGAGTAAATGTAGTAACCTGAGCTCAAGCCAAGACGGGTGGCAGAAGAAGAGTCCCCCAAACAGCCAAAGCCTTATGCCTGTAAAATGCTTGATCATGATTCCTTGGACCAACTTGATTCTGCCGCGGATGCGCCAACTTTGAAAGGAATAAACATCACCCTTCCAGTAGATGCCATTGTTAAGGAATACCCCCAAGTTGGTGATGGGATATTGAGTTTTCTTGGAAAAAGAGATCCCATAAATGTTCACATATTAAACAGTCAATATTCTTCTTATTCTTAGTGTACATACTGTGATATTTTTGTTGCAAAAAACAGAGTTCGCGCTATAATAGATACTGGTGCTCCAGTCAACATAGTTTCCACTAAATTTATGGCAAAGTTGACGTTGAAACCTAATATGGACCATCAAATTGTATACGAAACTGCTGGAGCAGTAAGCATTATCTCTGAGGGGGCTTACAGTGCGCTACCTCTGCGCTTTGGGTCCATTATCATTGTAGCCCTGGCAATTGTGCTGCCAAATGAGAATTACAACCTGTTAATCAGGACCACTTTCCTACTCCATTTTGGGGATGTCATTAATATGATGGAGGAGAC
>JAKSZP010005512.1:0-124826 GCA_022478985.1 Massospora cicadina | reverse complement strand
CCCCTTGGCTGGGGTTAGAACTGCAATCGCTTTGCTGGTGCACAGGTGTGGCATCAGCGTAAAGCGTTGCATCTTGAAGGATTGTAATTTGCCATATATGGTGAGCCCAGCTTTCAGGTGTTTTTTGAGTATGGCGCGTTTGACCATAGTGGGCAGAGAGTTGAAAGTTATAAAAATTTGGTTTAATTTTGTCCATCTGGTGCGCTTAGTTTCAATGACCTGCTGCCCGTTGGGGAGATCTATCACAACGCGCACCATTGCAGCTTTGTCCTCTGCCTCCTTATATTCAAAACCAAGATCCATCCAACCACGTGGCATGAAATGAGGTGTGACATACACCGCTTTCAGGAAATGAGTGTGCACATCCCCACAAAACTTTTCCCATAGCGCCATCTGTTGGATATCCAGGAATACCCATACTCCATGTTCCACCGATGAGAGTGGTTGAGAGTGCAGCATATTGATGTACTGGTTGCATCACGCTTGCCAAGCTAAAATTTCTGGGGAAATGGTTACCGCCAGTTTTTTGTTAAGTTTATCAATTCCCCCAGATTCACCGGGGCATTTGCAAACTGTTGATGTCATGGGGCCACCACCTGTGCCCTTTACCTTAATTGCCCAACTGCTCCCCAACATGGGCGCTAACTAACCTCCTCGGTGAGATTATCAAACTAAAACCAGACTAGAATTGAATTTGTTGCAAAAGTGAATGCAACTAGAGAGAAAAGTTGGCCTGATGCTTCAAAAATCAACTAATCATGTTAGCCTTCTCACTTAATCTGACATGAAGTTCTTTTCATTTCCAAGAGCAAGATTTGAGAGCACTTGTATCTGGTTAAAACTTATTTGTAAAATAATTGGGAAGTTGATTTTGTGGTGTTGTTAGATTTTTCAAACAGCTGATATTACTCACATACTAACATAATTAGTGTATTAACTAGTTGAGGATGATTGCCAACTATTTTAATAGTTTAAGTTTATTATTTAAAAGGATGATTAGACTGGCGGGTAAAGATGCTTCCACCATAGTGCAGGTTTTGTTCAATACAAGCTTAAAACCTGCACTGGCAGTAAAATACTCGGTGTGGTATATTTTTCCCAAGGTCAACCCACCTCAAATACTAAGTTATTATACTAATGATAATACTTAATTTATGCTCTCATTCGGTTAGGTTGATCTGTCTTGATCCTGCAGATCAATAAAGTATTGGGGATCGTCCCCAATAGAAAATTGGTGAGTATTGACACCGGTGACTGAAGACAAGGATGTTAAGGTAATTATTATCAATTATGATGGCAAATTGCTTTATTTTGACATTTTGAGTATTGGGAATGAATCCCAATAAAGTTTTTAGTCAATTTTGACACCATCAAATTATGCCATGTCAAACCATTAAATAACATTTAAATAGGGCAAATCACATTTCAACTTTAAGAAAGTATTGGGAACAATTCCTGGCAGCATTTTGGTCAAATTTGACACCAGTGACTTATTATGAGGGTGTTGTTATATTTAATTAATTCAGTTTATGACAAATCAAGGATTGATGTAATCATGGACATTTGAAGATGATGAGTTAAGCAGAGAGCATCGCCAGTGAGAGCGCTGACAAATGATAAGCAGGGAGATTCTCCAGTGAGTGCCGATTATTCCAGTAATAAATTCCAAAGATGTGGACAGACAATAAATGCCTATAAATAGTTTGATCTCCCTCTTATTAAAATATCTTATCTTTCGTTTCCCTCCAACCTTTATTAAGTTTTCAGTGTACAGAGGTTAGCTTTGCTGATAGAGGTGGGACTGAAGTTCCCCAGATGTTAGGTGCTGGGATAAAACACCTGGAGTAGTCAGCACAACCAACTCCCATCCTTGACCTAGAATGGAAACCAAATGGGAACTTGGGCAACTAGCATCAACAATTATGAACTGGAAGGATTAAAGGGGAGAAACCCCAAATGAGTCAATAGAGGCCTCTGAACCACAATTGTTGTACAAGTCCCAAGAGAGGATCTCTGAGCTATAACAAGTGGTCAATCCTTAGAAGGAGAAGTTATTGGTCTGCTTGGTTGGTAGGCTGCCCTGCGAATTTATAGGGAAAGGTCACCAATGATGTTAAAAGAACAAGGGCCAGCAGTCTTTATATGGTTTGTCCTGTCACACTAAAAGAGTCACCTATTATTGAGAATAAAAATTTCTTAATATGTTTACGCCTTGACTTCAAAAGGGTTTGACCCATTTAGTAAACTAGTCGATGGTTACAAGTATGAACTTTGATCCACTAGAGGCAGTTGGAAGTGGTCTCATCATGCCAATAGACATTTTACTGAACAGGGCTTTAGGTGGGATTGAGGTAAATTCACAGCATTTCTCTAACGGATGGAAACTTGAGCAAGGTATGAATAGTTCCAAGTCCTGGTGAACCTCATCAGACATGGAAACCCAGTAGAACTGCTTTTTCAAGTAGGCCAACATTTTCTGATACTGCCCATGATTGACACGCTTGTGCACTTCCATCACAAGTTCCATCCAGTTGCTGGGTCTGATTTACGGGTACCATATATTGGAACTTCTTATGTAGGTATTTATCAACACGTTAGGTGTCTTTGGAGCACCTTATCAGGACGGTCTTCACCTTGTCTTTTTTGAAATTCAGTGCTTCTTATGGTAACTTAATTAATATATACAATCAATCACTTTCTGGTTCTTGCAGATGGAACACTGGAAAACACAACAATTCATAAGCATTGAGATGTTTGCCCCTGCTCAGTGGATGATCTCGAAATTGTATCCCTGTAGCAGCACTTTCCCATCTGGTAAGGCGTTCATTGGGACCCTTCGTTTACACAACCAGCGGAGTAACACGCAACCTGTCATATATTTGTAGTGGACTTATACAGGTAGGGTCAGAAAATGCTTGATTGCTTGAATCACCGCCAGGCACACTCTCTCCGTGATAGTGTAGTATTTTTGGCTTTTCCAAACACCTTTGAATAATAATCAATTTAATGATCAGCCCCTTCTCTGTCCATTTGGGCCAGTATTGTGCAAGCTAACATCACTTGTGTCAGTATAGAGGTAAAAGGTCTTGTTAAAATATGGATATTATAGGATGGCGCCTCTAACAATCTCGCCTTTAGCACCTCAAAGGCCTGTTCCTGTTTCAAGCCCCATTTAAACATTGTTTCCTTTGTCATAAAGAGCGTGATTGTTGCAGACAAGTCCACAAAATGGGTTTAAACTGTCAGTAATATCCTAACATCCCAAGGAGCACTCATATGTACCTCATGCTATTGGGTGGCTCCATTGCCACAATCACCTTAACCTTCCCATCATGGGGCTTGTTAATGATGAGGCTGATATTGATCCTAAGGACTCCTGTGCCTCTTTAGAAAGGTACATCTGCTCCATTAATTTCAAATTTGATGCTTACAGTTAGGTAAAGTCTTCACTGAGGCGTTGAATATACTAAAAAAGGTTTGGTTGAACATAGTAATGTTATCAGGTAATCAACACACCAGACAGTTTGAGATCTCTAAATTATGATCCATCATGCAGTGGAAGGTGGTAAGAGCGTTGAAGAGCCCCAGCAGAATCCTTGTTTGCTTCAGCAATCCATGACTACTGATCAAGGCACACTTCACCCTGTCCTCTAGAGAAAGCTCCATCTTACATTTTCTATAGGCCAGATCTATTGCTGAGAAATATTTTGATCTTCCCAGCCGTTAAAAGCATTGTCAATGTGAGGGAGTGTGTAAGAGTCTTTTTTGGTTATTTTTTTCAAGTGGCGTTTGTAAGTATTGGGAGGCAATCTATGCGGCTTATTCAGGGAAAATTATCATTTTGTACCAAGAAGAGGAGGAAGCCAGAGGCTGTCCCTCTTGTCACCATGGGTGACTTAGCCCATGTAGTAGATGAGAGGTGGATGATGGCATACCCTTAAGGACGCATCATTCCCTATGCCAAACGCCCATGAGTTAATCCAGAAAAATTTGGGGTTTGTATTGGGAAGTGGCGTGGCCAGGGGCCATTTCCAGCATAAGGTCAGAAGCAATATCCCCATAAGAGGTTAGCTGTGCCATTTTGAGTTCTACTGATAAGATTAGATCCATATTCAGCAAATTTAAATAATTAAGTCAGATTTTTAGCTTGAAAATCCTAACCACCATTATCCTTTGTCACTGATAGTCATGAGACCATATTTAATAAGTATGGGCACAATAAACCCCTTTCCTACTCAATGGTACCAGCCATATGTGGCTTGGTTATGGAATATTCATTCACCCACCAGTGAAGCGTCGCCAATTCACCAAGTGGAATCAAATGGGAAGGAATTAGGTATCAAAATTTGAGCTTAGAACATCTGGTCAGGATAAAGTCAATCTAGCTTCATGAAGAACTTAAAATGTCTCTCTTCCATAGTTGAATTACGTAAAAATTTTTGATGTCAAATGTAACTATTTTTGTTCCATATTTTAATGAGTTTTTAAAGCACAAGATCCCAATAAGTTCCTCTGTCACTCCATTTTTCACTTTCCGCTATTTTAGTTGAATAAAACCCTTTTAAAAAACTTTCTAATGTAGTACCTTGGCTAATACCTAAAAAGCCATATCAGATGGGGAAGAGGGTTTGGGGAATTTTTTGTCTTGCGCCCACTTCAGATGTCAGGCCATGTCAGAAAAATTGGGGTTCAGAGTATCAGCATCATGCAGCAAAAGGAGATTTAGGTGTGGGGCTTCTTTTTTTAGCACCAGTGGTGCTCAACCCTTTAGGTGTGGGTTTTCCAATCTCAAACTGACTTAATCAATTTAATTTAAACGGATATAAAAATAATTTTATAATAAGAACTTGAACCAGTGGATTTAACCTCTTGGGGAGAATCACTGCTTACCTTCTGCTAGAAATGGCCCAGCCGCTGCCACTTCATAACACTCACCCTAGGATTTCTGGACCAACTCATAGGTGGTTGGCATGGGGGCGGGGGAATGACGTGATGCTCAAAGATATGCCATCGTCCACCTCTTATATATCACACGGGCTAAGTCACCCATGGTGAAAAGAGGGACAACTGCTGAATTCCTCACCTTCTTGCACAAAATGGGAATTACTCCCATTTAAGCAGCAGTAGTTATTTCCCAAGACTTACAGCGGTAGTCCATGATTATGTGATGAAGCCCAGTTTTTTGCATATCAGCAATAGCAGCAAAGATCAGAAACTTTCTGATGGTTCTATCAGTCCAGATTTTGATAGTTGAGCCAGTTCTTGACAATAAAAGCAATTTCAGATTTTGAGCGGTGGTAAGGTTTTGACTTGAATGATATAGTGGATCTGGTATCCATTTTGTGGGTCTCTCCCTTTCAGAGTCCATAGTCATTAGATCCAGTGCTAAAGATGTCCTTAAACTCAGTCAATAAATCTTTTAGTCTCTTCTGTCATTTGGGGGTCACATCCTCAAACCTGAGATCATCAAAATCCCCTATGGCGTTTACTGACTCATTATCTTTGAAACTGGTCAGTTGGTCTTATGCAATGATATGTCCTTTATTGACTCCTTACTAGCTGAATTGTAATATATCCTGATAAAATATTCAGCTCACCCAACTAGTAAACATATAAAATTAAGATAAATCTTTTGGTCCTTTTTAAGATTTTGTCTGACTTTAAACTTCCAAGATAGTTCTGGTGGAATCTTCACGCTGATCATCTATGGTCATCCAGCGTTGATCTAATGGTATGATATCCATGCTTTCACTAGCACTTAGTGGAAGCCCTATTTCCACGCTGACAGTGGAGAGTAGCTGCTTCACACCCTTCTCTTTAAGGTTTAAGTGAATGAGAAATTTAAATCAATCTTTACTAAAAATATCCGTTGCTTTTGCAGTCTAACGTCCTCATCCTTAAACACTTGAGGAAGCTGATAACTCAGGATACTCATGGTGCTGGTTGTAAGGTTGATATTGGCACGAAACTTAAGGAGAAACTGTATCCTGTTTAGGAAACTGTATTAGAATTTATCCATAAAACAACCGCTGACGCCATTAGAACCATGAATTCAAAGCGTAAAGGGAATGTTGAGTAGGATTCTAAAGAACAGGTAGTTTTGGGTTTGGCGGTTTGGTACTTCACATTATAGTCAATGCTAGTAATAAACTTCAGCCTAATCATGAGTGTTGGAATTTCAATATGCCACATTACCTAGCTTAATTAAATATAATAAATCTGCTTGTCCACTAGGGGATGTATCCCGCAAGTGGTTATAGGAGTTATCATGTATATACGCTACCTATTATTAAGAGAAATGTTCCTATGGATACCTAGTTATCTCCAGGTTTTGATCCGCCAGATAACTAATGTTTTGTTGGGGATGAAACCTTAACAATAAACAAGTGATTAAGTTGTTGATTGTAATAATATTATCTAATTGACTTGTAGGAGATTATCAGATTTTGTTGCTTATTGACTAAGGGGTTTATGAGTTGCAAGGTGAGTGGTGCCGCCTGTGATAAGCAACTTGCGAGTTTACCTTTTAGGATTGCAACCTACTATTTGAGGGTAAATGTCTCATTACCTAAGCAGGTTGTTAACCTATTAAGGGTGACAAATTGGGGTTGAGCGAAGGCATTGTGACACGTTCTTTACTTTAACCCATAAGAGGTCACATAGATAGTTGGTGGAGGACTCTGACTAAAGCAATGATGAAGATCATCATTTGGAGAGACCCTGAAGGAAAATTAGTTGGTGATAGCTGCCTTTTCCATTTGGGCGTCAACAAAAGAGTTGGGTGACAAATTCCCAAATAAAAAACCTTAAATTTTTAAAATAAAGCAGATAGATAGGTGAAGATAAGAAAAGCTCAAATACTTTAATAGTTTTTACTATAAAATTTACTCTTGAGACTATAGTTGGAAGGATAAGAGATCCTTTGTCTAGTTTATATGTTATCTCCGTTGACTCTGCGTGATGAGAGTGAAGAGTAACCAATGAACCAAATCTTAGGTTATGTTTATCTGAGAGGGAAGAAGCCCCTACCAAAGATTATAAGAATTCAAGATTAGGACAAGCACAAGTTTAGTGTTGGACCTAATAACCATCTTGGCTATAAAAATTTAACTGAAATAATAGTATTCATGTTATTAATTACATATCTAATAACTATCAACAGTTTATACAACGCACATACAAAGAACTTATGCAGAAGTCCAGGGAGCTGAAGAGAGATAAAGTCCTGAAAGAGTAAATAGACCCTATATTTTAACATTTTGTGTTCACTACAGGGGTAATTTATTTTTAAGCCAAATTAATAAAAGGCCATATAAATGATGTCTTACAAGAGCGAACTATGGAAGCTTTAAACAGAACTAGAGACTGTCAATAAGAGCATGCTAAACTTGGTGTCACAGGCCGATTTAACTACTTTGGAGGAACAGGTGACAAAAGCTGAGGAAAAGATCTATCCAGTTGGAAAAATCAACAATGATTTTTATGGAAAGATCAACTCCTTGAAGAAAAAAGGAGGGTGAATTGATTAAAGTACTAATTCATAAGACAGAGCAAGAAGTGAATAGAGAACTCTCACGCCGGATTAATGAAGATATAACATGCATGTTGAAGCTCATTGAGGAATTTGAGAATCGCAAATGTAATTGTGTTCAAGTAGAGGTGGACAAATATGACAACAAAATACAAGAAACTACAGTTGAGAAGATTCAACCACCCAGAAATATTCCTGGGTCATTAGGTTAAATTTCGGAGGTACTCAAAAAGTTACTCCTTGGTTAATTGAGTCTTCAGGCAGGAATCCCTTGTTAGTGATGCCACAGATAAGTTTTTATTACCCTAAAACTACCTACTTCACTGGGACAACGCCCCTGCGTTTTTCTGACTATTTAATGATGATGTTAGCTTTAGTGTCTGAGAAAAGGCAGTTATTGAAATAAGCTTCCTGAACACCAATTGCCTAAATCTGGTGTTGCCCCATCTGAATGGAAACAAAATTGAATAATAATTAAGCCATGAAAGCCATTATGTTAGAGTTCAGAAGCCCTATGTGGATGAACAATTAATAACAAGAAATTATGGGCAATCACCTCTGAAAGGACGATACTCTAGCAGCTTTCACCAACCAATATTACCAAAGATTATAAATTCTGGCTGGTGCAAAATAACTATCAGATTTTGATGCACATGAATTGTGATGCAAGCACTTCAGCCCTGCCAAGATTTGCATCATATGATGGCTTCATCGCTAGTGGCCCAGATGTCCACATCACAGATGGTGGATCATCTAAAGAATTTAGGAGCTAACTTTGAAGCCCCTAACCAAACTTTATAGGACATTCATTTTAAAATTCAAAATACATTGAAATCTACTGAGCATGTTAAAGAGCCACAGAATCGAGTTATGATGTGAAACAAGCCCAAAGGTCAAAAACAAGTGGACAGGACTCAGATCCGCTGCCACTAATATGAGAAATCTAGACTTTTTGCCACTCAATGTTAAAGCAAGAAGCCAAGCTGCAAGTTACTCTAGTCCAGGTAAAAGATAAGGAAATCAGTCAAGAGTTGGGGAAAGGACCCGCGGTCTAGACTAGGAACAATCTGGCACCATGGTCAAGCCTGTTCCCCACATATATTGAATGATGGCATAGATATTTCTGATCTAACTGTAGATTAAGAAACCCTGATTCGCTATAACAGGTTAGTAAGTTAGACTTGAATACCATTACCTGAGCAAAAATGAAGGGGATTGTCCTTAAATCATGAAAGAAGTTTCTTGGCCATATGCTCATCAGTTAATGGACAAGATTATATCCACTTAAAGCACAGAATAAGTTCAAGATGAGACTAGATGAGGTAAAAATTATTCTTCCCAATTAGCGTGATCAAGTAATCTTTCCCTGAATTATTTACACAGTTTATTCATACGCTCAATTTGGCAAATATTGCTGATAATAACTTAGTAACATTCTCATTACCATACTCTAAGTGCAATATGCTGATATCATAGCCAACCAAGTGAGAGTATGGGTGATAATCGACGGTAAAGCGCCCATCAATGTTATTTTCAGCCAAATTGGTGAAATTAATAAAGATTTCGCTAGACATAGATCACTGGAAGGAATTTGGAACTAACAGACCAGATATTACAATATCATGCGGAGCCTTAAGTGCTAACATCTCAGTTCAGATCACTTGTGGTATCAGCTCCTGCCAAATGTTGGCTAATCAAATATATGACATACCTATTTAGGACGAAATTACTAAGAAAGTATGGGGTGAAATGTGATTTTAAGGAGAATTCCTGAAAATTTTTGTGGCAAACACTGCCCTAGGTATATCAGCAGAAAGGAGAACCGCCACTGAAAAAGGAACAATTTTGTAAAGTTAATATACAATGATGGCATTGTTACCATACAGTATAAGTTGGTTGTACAAAAATGAAGAGAAATGCTGAAGGAGAACCTGAAGAACGTGGGATACCCTTGAGGACTAAAAAGACAATTATTATTCTGCTGTGAACGCAGATAATCATTAACACAGGGTTAACGCTTGGAATCATGAAGCAATTGTATGGAGAAGTCGTCAGCCCATGGAGGAAATTGAGGATCAAACCATTGGTAGTTCCAGGAAATTTATTCAAGGCCATGAATAAGTAAGTAAATTACTTGCCAATCTAGGAGAAAAGCTGATGAAGATAGAGAAAAATCAAGCCATCACGTTTCTGCATTTAATCCCAATGGCGGAATTCCTAGTTTTCATGACATTGGGATGTTAACTGAGATGGTATTACTGATGCTGCCAAAAGCGTCAACGTTTTAATTGATCAAGTGCAGCTGGCTGGTTTATCAGAGCTACAGAAAAAAATGTTCTTCGATTATTTGAGAGATATTGGGTGATATTTGCCCAAGATGACCATGACCTCAGATGTGCAAAAAGTATGATCAATAAAGTCAACACATTGGAGTATCCGCTGATAAGGTATGACCATTCCGCCAATCTAGGGCTGTTGAAGCTATAGTCAGCGAAGAAATCTGCAATCTATTAGAGCATGGCCTCCATGTTACATAATTGTGTCCATGGGAGAGTCCAATTTTAATTATAATGAAAAAGGATGGATCAAATTGAATAGTGATTATTATTGCCTATTAAATAAAATCACTAAGAAGGATTCTCATCCACTGCCAAGGATTGACGATGTGTCTTATTGCATAGGGGATGCCAAGTAATTTTTGGCAACATATTTGATTTTAGGATATTGGAAAATTTATTTCTAAAGAAAGACAAAGGAAAAATGTGTGATAATTACTGCATAGGGACTGTATCAGCCAACCAGAATGCTCCAGGGATTGTGTAACATGCCAGCCACTTTTTAAAGAGCAATAGACTCTATTTTTAATGATTTGAAGTTATCCTGTACTTTAGTATACTTGGATGATTTAAATGTATTCAGAAGGACTTTCACGGCTCACCTGGAGCACTTAGAAGAAGTGTTCAAGCACCAGGCAATGGCGAACTCAAAGATCAAGCCAAGAAAATTAAATATAATTAAGAAAGAGCTTGAGTACTTGGGGTTTGTGATAAACTTCAGTGGGATTCAACCTCATCTGCAGATTAATACAGCTATTGAACGGATGTCAAATCTGAAGAGAATATCGGATATACAAGTATTTCTCAGGCTGGTCAACTACTAGTTGTCAATTCATTAGAGATTTCGCCAGAATTGCTGAGACATTATTCACTTGTTAAAAGATCTGAATAAAGGATTTTTGTGAAACAATGAGGCCCAAGAATCATTTGATGAGTTACACTAGTAAATAATGACTAGTTTGTCTTAAAATACCCAAATTTTGATCAAAAATTCATCATCTAAACTGATGCCTCATTGATGGCAATTGACGCCATTTGAGTTAAGTGGATGATAATGGATAAGAACATTAGTAGATTATGTGAGAAGAAATCTAATGCCAATGGAAAGAAATCACACTTTGAAGCTTTGAATGCCTCATGGTAATTTATGCATGCAAGAAATTCCAAATGTATATCCATGAGATGCATTATAAAGTGGTGACCAACCACTCTTCTCTAAGCTGACTCCATAATCTGAAGGAACCAGAGGGGTGCCTGTCCTAATGGGCTTTAAAGTTACTTGCTAGCGATTTTGAGTTAATACACCATGAAGGAGCAGCACATCAAAATGCTGACGGTTTATCAAGTCTGCCTGCCATTAAAGTTGTCTATCATCAAGTGGATGTGTTATCTCAGAGGATGATTGAAGGCGATATTAGGGAAAAACTAGAAAAATTAAGGTGCACAAAAGAAAGCAATAAAAAACACTGATATTTAGAATGCACAATTATACAAATCAACTGGCGAGAAATGGTTCAATTTTCAAAGCCATCAAAATGAGTGTAAAATCATTTGAGCTGCATACAAAGTTATCAGCCATGGTGGCCTGAGAAAAACCCTGAACCATATTCGTCAGTATTATTACTGAGAATTGATCAGCTATGACATTGCCAATCATCTGGCCTGTTGCGTGGAATGCCAACTTCACAAGCCACATAAGAATATAACAGAATACTTGTTATTAAACCCTGGGTTTTCTTGGAACATGATGTCAATAGATGTGATGGTACCTCTGAATGTCAGTACTGGGGGAGAGAAGTACATCATAGTGGCAATAGATCATCAGACTAGATGGTAGAAACTAAAGACTTGAGAAAAGTGGATCCTATAAGAATGGCAAGATTCATCCTGGACCAAGTGGTGTACTGTCATGGATGCCTGCAAGTTTAATTGAGTTAAAATAGAACCTATTTTACCTCCAATGTGATCCCAAGTCTCAACAAACTGATTGGAATATGAGGAGTGGTATCCATTCCATATCAGCCAGAAACAAGCAGAATGGTAGAACGAGTCAACAAAACACTATCCACAATGCTGAGGAAATTAGTTGTAAGGAAAAAGTCCAATTGCTGAGCTTGTCTTAGTCCAGCTACATTTGCCTACAATATCAGTCATCATATGGCAACAAGGAAAATGTCATTCAAACTATTATATTGATGAAGGGCAGCATTACCACTGATTTTATATTCTGCTGTACAACCAGCTTCAGGGATGAGTACCAATCAATACATGACCAACTGGGAAGTACTTTGATTAAACTGCTATATCAGGCATTTGATATTAGATTTAAGAAAAGAATCAAAGCAAAGAAGACGGATGACAAGAAATGACCAGCAATACTTTCAAACCATCTAAAGGATTGTGTATCCTACTGCGACACCCAAGGCTTTGGAAGAAGGAATAAGTTGATTGATTTATGGTCAGGTCCATTTGAAGTGATCACCAAGTCAGCAACTGATGTCTATATGATTAAGAACATTGTGGATGGTTGTATAGTGAACTGGGTACACACAAAATATGTAAAGTATTGGATTTAGGGGAATTTAAGTTGCAATTTTCCCAAGGGACCACTGAACCTACTAAAAAATGGTTAAGTCCTGGTGTGTTGGTCAAGTCCCAAGAGGGGAATGCTGAAACATGATAGTTGTTTAAGTCTTAAAAAGAGACCTCTGAACCATGATAGTTGGTTGAGTTCAAAAAATGAAACTATTAACCAAAGTAATGGAAATGAAAAGATGTACCTCTTAACTACTTGTAGGTTGAGTCCCATTATATAAGATTAAAAACACAAGAAATAGTACTACAAAAATATTTTTAAGAAAAAACTATAAAAAAATATATTAAAAGGTAAAAATGGAAAAAACATATTAAAGTAATTCTTATTTTGTACCATCAAAATAATCTGGTGGTGTTCCCTTATTTTATAGGTAGGATTAACTCAGGTTGGACTGGGTCTGCCGTGAGTATTCCTGAGGCACGGGAAGGGACAAGCATATTGGTAGGATCTGGGTGGGTTATAACTGGATCTTCTGGAAAGAAGCCCTAGGAAATGAAGCCCAGCGTGGGGAAATAGGACCAAGAAATTGGGGAAGCCATTCAAATAAGATCCTTTGAATCATGAAGCGTCATATAAAACCAACCTGGGGAATACAGAATTTACAAAACTTTAATAAGCAACAACAACCAAAATAGGCGGGCACAGCATGGGTATGTGGGTACTAAGCTCTAAAGAGGTGGCAGAGAGGAGGACACAGAAAGGAAACATGCTAAGAAGAAGAATTACCTAGAGATTCATCAAGCAAGAAAAGGAGATAGACCAAGGGAAATCCAATATAAACCATGCTGGCAGACTCAGTCAGGATCAAAGTGGTGTATGCATTTAGAAAACCTTCATTTCTGGATAATTGGGTTAAACGGGGGGATGTGTTGGGATTTTAAAATGGGTACATTACCCAGCTTGATAGGCTATGATAGATTAGATGTCTATTAGGGGATGTATCCACCCAATGGATGTGAGAGTAATTGATTATATATGATAACTCTTGTTTTTGAGAGGTATTCCTAGCAAATACCTAGTAATTCGCCAGAATATAATTCACCATATTGCTAATGTTTCATTGGGGATGATCCCTGATAATAAACAAGCGATTAGGTCGTTGATTATAATAATAATAATGTAATAATTTGTATGAGTTGTTAGGGGTTTGTTGCCAATTGACTAAAGGTTTATGAGATGCTACGTGAGTGATGCCATTTGTGATAAAAACTTTCAAGTTAACCTTTTTAGGCTTTCAGCATGCTATTTATGGGTATAAGTCCCATTACTTAAGATAGTTAACCTAATAAGGGTAACACGCTGGTGTTAAGTGAAGGCATTAGGGATATGGTCTTTGTTTCAACATAGAAGAGGTCACATTGATAGTTGAGGAATCTGAATAAACTGGTGAGGAAGATCATTAATTGAGCGACCCTGAAGGGGTAATTTATAAGCAATGGCTGTCATTTCCAATTGGGGCGCCAACAGAAGAGTTGGGCGCCAAATTCTAAACTCTTTCATTTTTCTAATTAAAGCAGATAGACATATAGATAGATATAGATAAGAAAAGCATAAATATTTTAATAATTTAAACTGTTATATTTTTATTTAAGATTAAAAGTTGGAAAGATAAGAGATCCTTTGTCTATTTTAAAGTTACTTTTCAGACTTTTCGTGATGAAAGAGAAGAAGAACCACTGAACCTAATCCTAGGTTAAGTTATATTAGCGAGGGAAGAACTCCTTAACAACATTCCAAAAGATTCATATTAAGACAAGCACAAGTTTAGCCTTGGCCTAATGATCATCTTGGCTATGATAATTTAACTAAAGTAATAGTCTTCATACTATAAATACCATATTTAATTAACTATCAACAAATTATACAACGCATATACAAAGAACCTGCGCAGAAGTCTAGGAGATGAAGTGAGCTACATTTCTGAAAGAGTAAACAGCCCTTTATTTTGAAAATGAGCTTAGAGGACATTATGTTACCTGGGCTCCAGGGTCCAGCATAGCATGGATGCGGATTTTCAGGATCTCTACTTCTACATTAGTCACACTATTGTCAAAGGAATTCCTAGTGTTCATAATTTCAGTGACAGATTCTTAAATTTGATTATTTCTTCAGCGCTTGTTGTGGTCTTGGCAGTATCTTTTTTATACAGTTATAAGATCACAAAAGTAACCAACACCAGCTGCACTCCTTCTATAATTGAGTTAATGATCAAGGTAGGTCTGCGTAAACTTTTAAGCTGGGTTTCTCTCTTTAGCTTTCAAATCTACTGCACATGTTCTGGTATGTGCGTTGAATTAAATTATTGACATATTAACTAAATGAGTGGACGATAGTATGGACACTATTATCCTAGTTGATATTTTCATAAACAGCTTAAAAGTGTCCTCAACTCTAGACTGGTGCTAACGCTCTGCCTTCTGTCCTTAGAAGGCACTCTGATAATTCTTTAATCATCAAGGGAATTCTACTCTTCAACATTTTTTACAACAATGAAATCCTATCCCTTCAACACTTCCTCTCTTCTTGCAGGAGGCACATAGAACTTTACAAGCTATATTTAATTACAGGGTATTTGATCCTTCCACCATAATCCCTAAAGTCAGAAAAACAATAAATGCATAACAGTTAGATATTAAGTCTTCAATTGTCTGCCTTATTTACTTAAAATCAAGGGAATTTAATAGGAATCTAGCGCCCAACTCTTATGTTAGCAGCTTATTTGGAGCTATAAGTCATCGTTGACAGATTAACCTCCTAAATCACAACCTACATGGCTTTTTCTCCTCCATCAGTTTTCATTGCCAACTAGAAATGTGGCTTCAGTGGCTTAACCTAATTAGGTTAAACCATGGTTTGCTATCAAAAGCGTTGTTAATGCTTTAGCAACTATTAAATAATTACTGTCAATTAGTGACAAACTGTGATTGAATAATATAATTATATAACAATAATTAATTCAGCAACTTAATAGTATAGTAAGTAAATTGTCAGGGATCATCCCTGATGAAACCTAAGTAATCCAATGGAATTAATTTTGCAAATTAGCAAAATTTTTTATTGGGAATAACTACCAACAATCTTTATCATCACTTATGAAAGCTTATCTACTAAAATAAATCACCTAGTGGGAGAAGCAGATTGTGTCATATCTATGATTGGGTTGAGTGAGACGGTCCTAAAATCCCGACACATCGCCCCTTTTGAACAGATAACCCAGCATAAGGATAGGAATTTAGGATTGGATCCTGCCTTGGGCTGTGGTCATAACTTGCCATCAAGATTAGACTTGACTTTAATGGAGCTCAGTCTGGTCCACACCAATGCATCTTATGTCATTTTCAGCTAACGTGGCTCCTCTTCTTTCTCCTACTTGCTTCTGCCTCGTCAGAGCGTGGTTCCCATGGCATTATGCCATGCAAGTACTAATTTAATCTTTCTTTCCAATAATATGAACTGGTTCACCTTTATTAACCCATTTTGGGCTTCTATGACTCCTCGTCATCTAAAGGATATTCTCAGCTGGCTTTACTGAGTCCTTGTTCAATCTTTCGCCTCAGGTCTCTTCATGGCAGAATACAGTTTAAACCAAGCTGATCCTACCAACTTACAAAGATGTCTCTGAGTCTATCATACTTCATAACTAATCTCATTGTAGTTCATCCCCCTTCTCCCTACTAGACAATGGAAGGTGAGTCACCTCCATATCCTCATGATTTAAGCAATAAGAACAAATATAAAAGAATACACATATTTTGATTTTTATAAAGTAATCTCCTTTTTAGTAAAAGATTGATTTTTCCACACTATTTTTTATTTTATTTATATACCTATATTATTATTTTTATTTTTATATCTTCACCCTTAAATTCAATACTTTAAGTACTTATCATGTACTTGATTCACTATATAGTAATCTGAGATGTTCTTTGGAGTATAGGCATCTATCACTGACTTGGTAATAATTTTGTATGGACCTGACCATAGGACATCCAATTTGTTTCCTTTTAAACCCAAGGGTATCACAATAAGCTACCCTGTCTCCCAGTGGTACTCTTTCAGTGCTAGTCAATTTTGATTGTACATCTTCTTTGCTCTGTTTTCCTCTCCAATGGCATATTGAATGCCTGTGGTTACATTTCAATCATAATATTTTCCAGTAGGATTAAGTACCGCTCTGAACTCATCCCTGCTGCTGGTTTCTTTGTTGATACAAATTCGGTGGTAGTGAGGCTCTTCATCCATATAAGAGTTCAAATGGCGATTTCCCTGTCACCATATGATAACTTATATTGTATAAAATGGTAGCTAAACTCAGATAAGATCCTCAAGCAGAAATTACCTGATACCAATTTTTGCAGCATTTCAGCTAGAGTTTATTGACTCTTTTTGCCATTCTATTCATCTCTGGGCATTAGGGAATGGACACCAATCCTTTGATTCCTAGTTCTCTCAGTTTTGGGATCACATATGATGTAAATTTAGTTTATATTATCACTCAATAATACTTGTGGTAATCCATGCCTGTACACTACTTTATCCAGTATAGATCTTGCTATGATTGTAGAATCTGCTATGCTCAAGGCATTCATCTCAACCCACTAGTCTCATGGTCTATCACAACTATGATGTACTTTACTCCATAGTACTAACACTCAAGGATTCCATAACGTCTATTCACACCATGTGCCAAGCAAACCTAGGGTGTACTAGCCAGTATCTCGTTACATTCATACGTGGCTTGTGGAGCTGACATTTCACGCACCAAGTTAGATAACCTGTTATGCCGTAGTTGATCAATTTCTCAATATACTACCATAGATGGTGCATCATTTTTTAGGCCACCATGCCCTACTAAGCTGTGTGCGGCTTGAATAATTTCTGCTTGTTCCAACAGTTTAGGGAATAAGTACCATTTTCATCAATTAACTTATATAGCTGTCTGTTATTCACCTTTTCTCTCTCGTTGCAATCACTTTTGCAACTTATTCAATTCAAGTTTTATTCTAGTTTGATAATCTCACAGAGGAGATTAGTATGCGCCCATGTCAGGGAGCAGCTGGGCAGGTAAGGTAAGAGGAGCAGGTGGTAGGCCCGCGGCCTCAAACGTTTGAAAACGCCCCAGAGAAACCAGCGGAATAGAAAAAATAAAAAAAACTGGCGGTCACTATTTCCCCAGAAATCCTTGCTTGGCAAGCACGATGCAACCAGTACATCAACACGCTGTACTCCCAACCACTCTCGTCAGTGTAATATGAAGTCTGTGTGTTTCTGGACATCCAACAAACAGCTCTATGGGAAAAATTTTGTGGGGATGTGCACACTTTTTTCTCAACTGTGGTGTACGTCGCACCTCACTCCATGTCATGCAGTTGGCTGGACCTCGGTTTCAAAATTAAGGAGGCAGCAGATGAAGCTGCTGTGGTGCACGTAGTGATTGATCTCCCCAAAGGGCAACGGGTCATCAAAACCAAATGCACCAGATGGACAAAATCAAACCAAATTTTCCTCACGTCTGACTTTTTACCTACTATGGTAAAACGTGCCATTTTGGAGCAACACCTGAAAGATGGTCTCACCATTTATGGCGAAATACAATCTTTTGAGATGCAATGCTTTATGCTAATGCCACACCTGTGCACCTGCAAAGCCATCGCAGTTCTGACCCCAACTGAGGAGATCGCAAAGGACCTAACCCAGATCCTGCAAAAAAAATATTAATATCGAAGGGCATACCACCCACCCTTTCTGGGACACTGTGGACAGCGCGCCCCCCATCTGCACCCACTGTGACATGTTCGGCCATAAGGCACATGCATGCCCCACCAAGGAGGGCATCACATTCCAAGAGCACCCCTCGGCGGCCATGGCCAGCGGAGAGGCGCACTACAAACCAACTGCAAGCACCAAAGAGGCTTTCCCGTGGGGAGCACAAGGCTGCTACCTACTGGTAAAACCTATTTCCCTACAAGAGCGGAAGAAGGCCAAGCAGGCCCGCAGGGCCACGGCCAATGAAGCGGCCAAAGTCACCACCGCTATCCCACACTCCCAACGCCAGGAGGACATTGAAACCTTTGTGGCAGAAGCAATTTTGAATCCCTCAACCAATCAGATTGGGAAGCCCATGCTGATTAGGCCACCCAAGCTGAGGATCTGATGGGCGACTCAATCTCACCTGACCTTTACAACCAAGCCCTGATTGAAACTGACTTTGTTTCCAACCTACCTGAAAATTTTTTTTGACCTGCTCAATGGTGCACCAAACTCATCTGCACTGCAAAAAATTTGTCCGATGTTGGGGAAGCAAAAAGTGAAAATAAAAGCCAATGTGAACCTTTCTGCTAAAATCAACAAAACTACTGATAGCATTGCTGCAAACACCGCGCTGCTGTGAAGGCCCGTGGGGATCTAGAGGAGGCTAGTGGGCCCAGGTGCCCACCCCCTCACATCTAAGGTGCGATGGGGGAAACCTTCACTTTAGGGATGCTGAATATCACTGGACTCAAGGCCTCGCCGTCCTGGGCTAGGAAACTGAGTTTTTTACAAAAAAATTTACCCATGGATATCCTGGCCATCCAGGAGTCCCACTGTCCACGAGGTTCCAAGGATGCTTGGAAAACCATGCTCCTCCCATCCCTATCCTTTTGGTCATAGCACTGTGGGGTGCTAGTTCAGAAAAACAATTTTTTCAAATTTTTATCATTGGAATCCTTCCTCAATGGCTGAGTCCTCGTTGTCACTTTCTCGTGGGCTGATGTGGCACATGCTATCATCAACATCTATGCCCCAACCTGTACATGAGAACATTGGGAATTTTTCTCATTGGTCAAATCCCTCCCGTTACCCCCAGACCCTTTTGTAGTCGGCGATATGAACTGTTGGCTAAACACACTAATGGACTGTTGGCCTTCTTCCTCCCATGCCCCAGGGTCATGTAGAACTTCGCGTTCTAAAGTCCACCCTTGGGTTAATGGATGCGCTGCTGCAACGAGCCCCGCTGCTCAAAAACATGACGTGACCCCACATCCACAACGGCTAATTAAGGTCCATGACCCGCATAGACCTTATCCTTACGCCGGCGAAATTCCAACCCCACATTTCCCACTTCAAAACAACAAAAATTGAATTCTCCAACCACCGGCTGGTCTCAATAACCTACCACCTACCTGTCACAGTGGCTAAGGCCCCACATTGGTACAAACTCCGCCCTCCCAAACTTGTGTCGCCAGGATTTTCCACTTGGGTGGAATCAGAAACTTTGGAAAAAGAGTTTGTTACACCATTTAGCGCGGACCCCATTTCCACATGGGCAGCCTTCAAAGAGGATACCATCTACCACTCTTGCCACCTCTCCTCCCAATGCTCACGAGCCACATTGGCCATCATCTCGTGCGCTCTGGCAGAGTTGGCACACCTGGAGTCCAACATCCCAGCCACAGGATACAGCCATGCATGGGGCCAGAAGTGGGCGGAGGCAGCCGCCCACCTCAACGCACTCAAAAGGTAACACAAACATCAGGTTTGTGTTCAGTACAGGGCTAAACACATTACAGAGGGCGACAAGTGCACCACATAATTTTTTAAAAAAATTTTTGCACCACGCCAGAGTGTGGCATGCACAAAGGTGTGAAGATCGGATGATTCCATCGTGGATACGCCAGCCAAAGTGGAAAACGAAACACAAAAGTATTACTCCAGGTTATACCGATCTGATCCAATTCAGCTGGCCGAAGTGGCGCAATTTATCGATTTAACCCACATCTGCACCATCTCCCGATACCTGAGATAATGAATTTGACTACTCCAAATGAATTATGGACAGCCATCCGCGGTGCACCAAACCGGAAATGCCCAGGCCCAGATGGCATTCAATATGAATTCTATAAAAAGTACTTCAAATATATATCCCCACTACTGCTTGCCTCACTTAACCAGAGCCTTCTGGAAACGCGCCTCCTACCAGGAGGAAAAGAGGCCTTCACCGTCACACTCTTCAAAAAAGGGGACAAGCTAGACTTAGCCAACTGGCGCCCCATTTCTCTCACAAACACAGACACCAAAATTTTAACCAAAATCATGGCTAACCGTTTAGGGACTGTAGCATCTGCCACCATCTCCCCAGAACAATTTGGTTTCATCCTCAGAAGGTCGATTTGGGACAACGTGCACTCTGTGGCTAATGCATGCCAGTCCACAGCTCTGGGTCACTTGTATTCTTGGACCAACAGAAGGCCTATGATAGAGTAAACTGGGAATACCTCAGGGCCTTCCTCCATCAAGTCTGCTTACCCCTCGCTTCATCAACTGTGTGATGCTGCTCACGGAATCTGCAACAATGGCAGTACGTGGCCCTGGCTTCCTAACGGAAGTAGTCCGCCCTCTAAGGGGCTTGCAACAAGGGGACCCCCTTAGCCCACTCTTATACAACTTCAGCCTTGACCCACTACTTCGAAACATGAAAGCCCAACTCACTGGGGTCCATGTGCCAGGCTAAGCCCCAGTCAAGATGATGACGTTTGCAGATGACTGTGTGGTTGGGGTGTCTAATAATAAAGATGCACGCGCACTTGAAGCTCTCATCCAGGAGTATTCCCGGGTAAGTACACTACACTGAACGCTTCCAAAACCGAAATCATCCTCCTTGGTCGGTATCAAACCTGCTGGGCCCCAGCAACCAGTGCCCAGCCCAGCCCATCTGCTCGCACACGTGCTCGCCCTCCCAGCTCACCCCACACCGCCCCACTGGTGCTCCCTTTCATGCCACGCCCTACCATAGGGCTGGTCCGCCATCTGGGCGTGTGGGTGGAGGCAGGCGGGTACGCGTCAGCAGTAATGGAGAGTTGTATTATAGACAACGTGATGAAGCGCATCGCCTCCCTCAGAGCTCACCCTACTTCCCTTACTGGCAGGGTTGTTTACGCCAACTCTATGCTCCTCTCCAAAGTCTGGTTTGGAGCCCACGCCATCCCCTTCTCCCCAAGTTTTTTCAAATCCTTGTATGCCCTGCTGCAAGGATGGCTTTGGTCAGGCCGCCCACCACCAGTATGGCTAGAGGTCATGTTTGGCCCTCATCATCATGGTGGCATGAGCCTTCTTGATTTCAAAGCCCATGCTGCCAAGATCCTGGGCACCTGGATTGCGGCCATCACCGCCCCTATGCTCCCCTCCCAACACTGGTCCCGTGCGGCCCGCTCCAACTTCTCCCGCGCCTTGGGCATCAACAATTCATTAAACCCTCACTCCCTGATGATATACCTGGCTTCACACCCATCGGACACAGGTCCTCACGGGACTAAAACCCACTACAAATGAATCCTCCTATTCATGCGGAGCGCTGAGTGGAGAATTCATATTAGCGGACACACAGCCCAGAGAGGCCGCCCCTCTCCTCAGTTCACACAAGAGGTACAGGGGCAACTCATCCAAGATGGCGTGATTCTCACACGGCCCCATGTCCTATCCAGGGTGGATTACCTGGACATGATGGACATCCCTTACTCCATTGAGACCCAAAAAAATATCTGGAAATACGCACACCATCCTCTGTTGCAGCCTCAAATCCGTTCCCATGTGTGGCGCTGCCTGAGGCGGGTGTACCATATGGCTGAGCGCTCTAACGCTTTACACTCATCCTGCGTCGTGTGTGGCCAGTATGGAACGCTGTTCCACCGCCTGGAGAAGTTTCCTACTCTCAAGTGATATGGCGCGAAGTTCAACGTCTGCTGGGCCAGGATCATACACATCCCTTCAGTCTCTCAAGAGATATGTTTGCTTTATCAATGGCCTCCCCCCTTCCACCCTCCCTCCGTGCTCTGGTGGTTGCAATCGCCATGTGGACTATCCACACGATTGTCTTGGATGCCATCGCAGGCTCCACCCCCACCCTCCCAGAAGCTGTCCACAGATTCCGGTCTCATTTGGTGGACCACTTTCAGGCGTGGATGTTTGGATACCTCCCACTGCGTCGCCAACAGCTGGTCTCCTCCTGGTTCTCAGTTTGGTTCATCAAATCAGACCCTTTCCTCCACAAGTGTTCAATTGTGGCTACGGCCCCTTCACACGTTCCCTCCCCCTCCCCATAAGTGGCGTTCCCGCTGGCAACAAGAGATAGCATCGCTTCTCTGGGGTGCCTTCCCTGTTACTAAGTTTTGTATCTTTCAGGTCAAATTTGGAACTGTCCATCCCATGGTCGGCCTTCCTTGCATTAATTTAAACTAGCTGTCTGTTATTAACTTCAATATTTTCCTTTGGTTTCTTCAGCGCGCCTTTAATCTTTTGGGGTTCATCACTAAAATTTTCTTTGATCATCCTTGGAATAATTAATCTGCTTGATGATACACAACTTTAATGACAGGTAATATTGATAATCTGTCAGCAAACTGATGTGATGCTCCTGCTTAATGTATAATTTCGAAATCATAGGCTTACAGTTTAAGAGCCCATTGTGCCAGTCTCCCCTCTAGTACCTTAGATTATGTAACCATCATAGAGATGGGCGGTCAGTCGCAATTTAATGTGTCTCATTTATATACATTTGAAAGAGTTTGCAGGCATAAATCACTGCAATCACTCACACTCTGTCACAGTTTAATTACTTTCCACTGGCATCAATGTTCTACTCACATATGCCACCATATGCTATTCCCCATTGTCATCTACTTGACTTAGGATGGAGTCAATGCCATTAAGGAGGCATCAGTCTGAATAGTAAAATCCTGATTGAAAGTTGGGTATTTCAGGACAGGACTAGTTATCAGGTTTTTATTAGCACATCAAAAATTTCTTAGGCCTTCTCATTTCACATGAATCCCTATACAAATCCTACATCAAATGAAATAATGGTTCAGCAATTCCAGTGAAATGTTTTTAGATCAGTGATAGTAGCCAACCATCCCAAGAAAGAATTGAATGTACCAAATGCTCTTCAGTTAAACATCTGCTTGATGACCATTATCTTCTGCAACTGCGATTTTAATCCGCCAGAGTTTATCACAAACCCCGCTTATTTAAGCCCTTTTTAAATAAATAATATTTTTGCAGCTTGATCTTCAAATTCGCTGTTGCTAGGCATTTGATCGCTTTTTCCAAGTGCTTCATGTTATTGGTGAATGTTCTGTTAAATATGTTGATATCATTAAGATACACCAAAACGCAAGACAACTTTAAGTCACTTAAGATAGAATCCATTTACCCCCGGAAAGTTACTAGTACGTTATGCAAACCTGGGCTTTCTACTTGTCTGGTATGCTCTTAGTACTGTGATATTTCACATTTCTCTTAGTCTTCTTTTGGCAAATCTAAATGGCAATATCCCAAGATCAAATACATCACTAAAAAAGAACTCAACTTACTTAGGCAATTGATTGCGTCATTAATCCTTGAAAGCAGATACAAATCTTTTTTAGTGATCTTATTCAACCTGTGGTAATTAATCACCACATGATTTGATTCGTCCTTTTCCTTCACAATAAGAATTGGACTTGCCCATAGACTTAAAGATGGACCGAGGAGCCCATGCTCAATCAACTTGCTGGTTTCTTCACATACTGATTCCTCAGCAGACTTAGATCAATGGACAGGTTGCATTCATATTAGCTAAATACTCCCCAGTGTTGACCTTATAGATCACATTTTTAGCGCATCCAAGGTCATGATCATCCTGGGCAAATATCACCTGATTTTTCTTGTATAATAGTATCACTTCCTCCTGCTGTTGGTCTGATTATAAGCCAGTTTCCCACAATTAACCAATACATTAATACTTTCAGCAGCATCCTCTGGTAATACCATCTCTGTTAAAGTTTCATAGTCATAGAACACTCTGATTTCTGCCATCAGTATTAAATGTGTGAATGCGATGACTTGGGTTTTCTCTACTTTTATCAGATTTTTTGCTCAGAATAGCCAACATGGCCAGTATTTCACTGTGGCCTGATATTATAATAACTGGTGCTACCCATAGTTCCAGTCTTAATATATTCCATGGGGCAACAACTTCCCATATAATTGTTCTGATATTTCTAATGTAAATCCTGTGTAAACTATGATTTTCATAACCAGTGGAAGGGTAATCACAATTTTTCCTTAATGGTTTCCACCAAATTTTTGAGAATCTCCTTTGGCATTTCCTTACTTTTTCATCCAACCAAATTGTATCAAATGGAGATTATGCCATCATTGTAAATCAAAATTACAATATTATCTTCATCAGCGGAGAATCTCTTCTCTGCTGAAATACCAAGGGCAGGGTTTGCCTAAAATTGTCAGGATATTATCCTCAAAATCTCATTTGGCACCATACTTTCTCTTGAATATTATCCTAATTATATATCATAATTTCTTCTAAACACTATTGTGGGAGATGATACCACCAACGATCTAAACTAAAGTGGCAGTGCACTGTATGCCCAGTAAGATATCGTGGTAATTGGTCTGACAGTTCCATATTCTTCCCAGTGCTCTAAGTCCGGCGAAATCTTTTAGTTTAGAAAATCCCTGAAGGGCTCCTAGTGCAGGCAACTTTGTGGGATGAAGGCCTGGGGTACTGCCCTCCACCACACTAGGGCTTTATGAACCTAAGCACCAACAAATGTGGGCCCAACCGCAATTGAGTGTAGCTCACACTAACCCCCAAACTAATATATACTCTTCCTGTTTAAGCACTGGGAAAATCGTCTGCACCAGCCAAGACAGGCGATATGCCTCATATCCCCCTTTCAGGAGACAAGACCTAATGACCCCCAGGTTTAAGGCCCCTAAGGGGAGAAGCCAAAGCCCTCTCCTTTGTCACCTGCTTTTTTAGCGGAGTTGTGATCTCTGGCCCCCTTTTTGTCCAGACCACCTTGGAGTCCTTTTAAATCTAAAGTACTTTCCTTGCATGATCACTTTTCGCCACCAGCAGGCTCATGCTGACTGAACTGGCAGCTAGACAAGCTTCAGGACAACTTGGAAAACTGCGGCATTTATTATAGGCAGGTGCATCAAAGCATAGCCAAGTAGGTTGTCCCTCCCTTGTCCTGGGATCTGCACCCATGCAACCCCAGATTGTGGGGAGGCCGTTTGACAGGCGCCATGCCCAACTCATACCCCCTTCCTTCCCATATTCTCCCCTCAGGGCGTGGTAGAAACTTGTGAGAACAGGTGGAACAATCATAACTACCATACTTCACTGCCAGGCCATTACAGGACTTGAAAAATGTGCCTCTCTGGGTTCTGGTGTTACTACTCACCTATGTTTACATGAGCTTTCCCCAGTTGCGCCATGAGGAGGCCCCAGTTTACCCTACCTAACTCCACAGTGTCAGTAAGATGACAGATAAAGTTTAGACTGGCCTGCCAGTTGGGTTGCCAAAACACTCAAAAGGTGAGCCAGAATGCCTGAGGTATTGTCACTTGAATGACGTTCAAATTGGCTGGGAAATGATTGACAATGGAGTGCTGACAGGTGCAATTATAACAAACAACCTTGCGGAGAACCAAGCTGTTGAAACTCTCCTTCCGCTCAGCATAACTTTCTGAGCAAATTATATGGAAAAGAAGAAAGTAATTTTCAAACTCATGCCATAGTTTTGATCCAATGTCCTCTAGATTTCCCACTGGCTGCTCCAGTATGGGGCCGCAGAGAAACTCTTTGCCATTTTCCATCCAGCAGGAGGACGTGCTCAGACTGGCTTGCCCAGTCATACCAAACCCCTGGGACGATCTGTTCCTCCAAAGGATCTCAACGCTCACCTCACTTGTACCCAAGTGGTATCTCACTGCCCTCTGGTGCTCCCCCAGAGCAACATGCATTTTGGCTTAAGGATCAACTATTTTAAACTTCTCAATTACCACGACCAAAACATTATTGAAATGGCTCAGAGCGGTGATAACCCCTGCCAGATTTATAGATTTCCGCCCCTGTAAGGGGTATTTCAATGTCAGCTTCACCTGTGAAGCTGATGCCGCCACTGCAGCAACTGTGCCCCTAGTATTCCAGGGTACCCCTCCTCACAATTCTGACCCAGCTCCCAGCAATACCACTTTGGTGGTCCAGTTTGCTGGTTTGCCCTCCCCTGTGGTGCCCCACCAGGAGCTGATGGACGGTTTGGCAGCCTATGGCTCCAATCCCATCTTACATTTTTTGGTACAAAATGGGGCCATACGCATCACTGGGCCTCAGGCATATGCCACAATCAGCCCTGAATTTAGTAAAATTTCCATTTCAAATTCCCCTCGCGCCATCATTCCTGCCCCTGACCATCTGTTCTGGGCCCACTTCGAGGGTGGGCGGACAATCTGCCCATCCTGTTTAAAGTTGAAACACTTAAAATGCAAGTGCCCCTCATTAGCTACTTCTGACGGCTCAGATTTTTCATCTGCTGACCTCCAATCCGCCACCCACCCTGCGCCAGTTCTGGTACGGGGTATTATCCTACCTCCCTCTCCCCCAAAGCCTGATGCTGCAGCTCCACATGAAGCCACCAATCAGCCTCCTCCTTGCCCCAGTACCACACATGATTCCTCCAATCAAGAACTGGCTTAAACCCCAATTCAATCCCATGCTTCCTTCAAAAAATCAAACAACCTCAACCATAAGTCAATTCCTAAATCAATTCAACCAGAGCCCATGGGAGTTATTGGCTGAAATTGAAGAATCAGGTAATCTCATTAAAGAACCATCTCTGTAAATCGAGAAGTTCGTTAATGCAGCAAGGGATGCCAAATACCCCCTCGTTTATATGCCCCACAGCCAAATGCTGAATCATTTTGCAGTGACCACCAGCTTGCAGTCGAAGCAGCTGCCACACCAGATTGACATCCCCTCTGAAAATATGTCGCCAAATCAGTGGCAATGATCACAGGAGGTATTTCCCCTCCTGTTATCCCCTCAACCCTCACCCCAAAAAGTATTATACAAGAATCAATTGCACAAAAATGTCAACGACGCTATCCAGAATGTGGTGACTGTAGCATGGAATCATAAAGCTAAGATTGCCTGAATCAATATTTCCATGCTCATTAAACTCTTAGACGCCCTCATAAAAGCCGAAAAAGCTTTAGCTGAATATATCAGCACCATTTTCTTAGCTGTAAATTTCCATGAAACACCAATCATTAGTGATATTGAACCACATACCACTGATGCCCTGACGCCCTTGCTCTCCGCCGTGACACATACCCTACTCTGGGATGAGGAATCTGCTGCCAAAGATGAGCCCCTCAATCCACCCTCCCATTCCGCCATGGTTGGATAAGCGGTTTCCACTGCCCACCTGGTTGGTTGTTTTCGCTCAGTGTGTTTCATTCAATCCGCTCATTTTGGGCGTTATGTTTGAATTAATTAGTTATGCTAGTATTTAATTTCAGTTATGTCTGTCCCCTGGTTGGCTTACCTCAAATAAATCAAGAACCAAGTTGTTGAAGCCTCAAGTCCAAAGGCCTAGGCGTCAGGAATTGAGATCAAGGAAGAATTCAATAAAGGTTTGACACAATAGGCATATGTGACTTCAGCAAAAACTATTATAAAACATGGCTGATATGACCCAGTTGATATGTGGGCTGTGAGACCACATTGCTGATGTCACAGGGGGTTCAGTAAAGAAAAATCAGAACTTAAGTAAATAAATTTGAACGCGGGAAGATTTTTATTAAACATAAAATAATAGAATTGACCATCAACTTTCTTAGTGTGTTATGACTGCCTAAATAGATGATCAATTTGGGGAATAGCTTAGGAACGCGTGGGCTGGGGCCCTCAAGATTCAGCATAACCCATTAAACTTTGAGCAAGAGGGGAGAAACTAACTTAATTAGAACCAACTTAAGAAGTATTAGTGGCGGGCCAAGTCACCATTGGTTTACCCATGGATGCCCAAATTGCTAATTTTCTTCAGTTTTAATGATTGGAGTGATGGCGTCTTAACTGACAGGCAGCAGGAACCTCCCAAGGCCGCCCCATGTAGGGGGGTCCCATGATGTCAGGAACGGGTTTGGGACAGCCAAACCACCCACACTTGGTCACACCATCGTTCATTTGGCCAAGCAAGGAATTTCAGACGTGGATTAAGATGCTTCTGGTGAGGGGCAAAAACTAGCAACATCTTTACTCAATGACCCAATGTCATTGGCAAGCTTTGCCAAAGATTTAACACTAAACTCTTTATTTGCTGAATGTATGCGCCAGTTGTGCTTTGTTTATGAATGTTTGGGGCTACTTGGCCTTAATGCCAAAGACTTGTGGTCATCAACTTCACTGAACTTTTGTCCCATGAGAATGCTGACTCTCAAATAGCTCAACACAAATCCCCTTAATCATAATATAAATTCAATTTAGAGTTAATACTAGAACATTGGCGGGGTCCTTACAGGGTATGCGGTGACCCACCGCTTGTCAATCACATGAGCGAGATCACTCTGAGAGATGAGGGGGGCCGCCGGCCTTCTTGGCCCCTTCTTGGATGGTAAAGGGAACACACCCGATCAAAAAGGAGGGGGCGCTCCCCCAGACTTACACCCAAAAGTCTGGCGAAATCTTCATTTGATTCACCAACTTGGGTCAAAACAATATTAATGGTTTCACCACTATCAATTGTCACCTGTACTCTTACTTAATTGACTATATTGTACACATACATACACTCAAAGTATTGTAATAAATTTTTTATTAGTGAATTGCAGCATTATTCATCAAATCTAAAATATAAATAAATTGAATGGACAAATTAGGAAGGGATATTTTGATCACGCTAATAGGGAGTGAAACGTTCGTTATATCAGGTTTTATCTTAAGTAGTTCTTCCCTGCATTTGGCAGTTCCAATAGTTTCTGCCAACTGATGAGTGTATGGATAACCAACTTAGTCATAAATTTTGGGGCCTATTTCCTTTGCCTTTGCTCAGTTAATTGCATCTAAATCCAAATTAACAACCTGTTAGAGCAGATCAGGTGTGTCTTCATTTATGATTAGATCATAAATATCTAAGTCATCATTAAGCATGTCAAGAAAACAGGTTTGATAAAAGTGCTAGATTGTTCTGTATCTAGACTTCTGGTCCTTTACTGATTCTTGAACAGCTTCGTTTTCTTTAACCTGTATCATATTAGTTTGCTCTTTAAGCTTCTGTTCCACATTGAGTGATTAGGTGCCTAAGTTTCTAACATTTGTAGAAGAGGATTTAAGTTTTATCTGCTTATTTCTGTCTTTTGGGCTTATTTACCGTTATGGACCAAAATCTGCTGTTCCTTATTAGGCTCAGCAAATTTCATGATATTCTGAGTTCTGGCGGGAACGGCTTTTAAAGTTTGATTAGTTGCTTCAAATGTTGCTCCTCAAATCCTGAGATGATCCACAATCTGTGATGTGAAAGTTTGGTTTACCAGCGCTGATGCCATAATATGATGCAAACCTTGGTAGGGCCAAACGCCGCATGCATTTCTATGCTTACATCAAAATATGATTTTACTTTCACACCATCCAGTATCTGTGATTCCTGTGCGATCAGTCAGTGCAAGCAGCCTAAGTTTTATCCTTTTCTAAAATTAATACCATAAACTCCTGTTTATGGTTGGCTATCTTCATAGGACTATAATACTCAGTGTTAGGAGCGTGTCTGTAACGCTCCAGTTCCAGTAGAGGTGGGGGTTTAAGGTCCACACCACTGCTACGGAACCCACCGCTGAAGAAAGGGTAAATAAATATTTGCCCAGAAGAACGGTGCACAGAAGAGCCCAAGCAAGGATGGCATCAATTTGGTGAAATTGGATATTTTGGAGGTCGGCAAACTGGACTAAATAAATTCACATAGACAGAAAATAAAGTGAATGTGCTTTATTAAACCAGATGACCAACGAGGGAAGTTGGTCTTGTGGAACCACAATTAAACACTGTGGGAGAGTTGTTGATTGGTAGAAGTGGTGCTAAGCCTAGGAGAACCAATAGGCGCATGCTACCATCGGACAGGGTCGTGTAGCTCAAGGTTGTCCAAACTTGAGTTATAGATTGTAAATTGACTCGTACCAATTTAAAAAATATCATAAACGGAATATGTTTTTGAATCCCTGTTCTTCCAGTAACTGTAACAAACCGTCAGAGTTGAGAACATAACTGGTGCGGTTTAATGCCCTAGCTGTAACGCCAGGCCTAACATCACGCACATCCCCAGGACCAAGCTGGGAATATCTTGCCTATACCCAGCGTTGGTCCAGGGTATGTTTTAAGTCAGGAATGCCTTGTAATTTGACCTTTTTGGCCTCCTGACATCTAGCATTGTCCTTACAGTCTGTCCCCTCATTATGTCATATAGCCATGACATTACACTCTCGTTCTTTTGGGGATTAACCCCTACTTCAGGGGCTTTTCCAGGGAAAGCTCTTGTGGGCCGGGGCCAGCTTTATGGCAGCGATGGTTTGCCTCAACTTGGGTCCTGAATCCTCGGGAAAATTATTGTGAAAAACTTTAATCATATCTCTCATGGGAACAGTTATGCACTTGTACCCAACTGTTTTCCGCTGTGTTAAATCACTTCCAGGAGACAGGTACTTAAGCTTCTTCTTACTCTGCGTGAGGCTACTATCTCCTCCACTTCCTACTCTGCGCCCCATCCACGAAATAAGCCTCCAGAGTCTCTGGTGGGGGCTCTCAAACAACGTCATCTTGCATTTATGAAAGATTGCAAAGATCTGGAACGAGGGAGAGATCCAACTTGTATGAGGCGTTACCCATCTTTTTGACAGTGCAGTAAGGCTAATTCTATTTGGCCCATGTTTTTTGCATTACAGCTGGTAGGGATATTTCAAGCATTAAGCATCACAAGATCCCCTTCCTTGTATGCAGGACCTACCCATCTCTTTCCTTTGGCGTTCCCCTTATAAACTTCATTGATGTCTTCAAATTCGTGGAAACACCCTGGTGTACTTTCTTGATAGCCTTAGCAAAGTCCACCAACACTTTGACTTTGGACTCATAGCAGGGCTCCATGTTGAAGGCAGGGTTAAACCCATGGTTGGTGAAAAAATGGGGAACAACCAATAGACATATGATGAGTGTTGTTATAACTAAACTGGGCCATGGGAAGGTAAGAAACCCAATCTGAATGATCAGCGGAAGTGTAACACTGCAGAAACTGTTCCAAGCACTGGTTCACACATTTATCTACCTATCTGATTGGGGATGATAGGAAGTTGAATAGCAAAGTTAATTTTTAAAAAGTCTTACACAACTCTTCCCAAAAACTAGAGGTAAACTGTGGCCCAATCACTAATTATCTCATTAGGCACCTCATGAAGAGCTAACACATGAGATAAAAAAGAGCCTAGCCATCTTTTCCACAGTTACCATAGTTCTATAGGGAATAAAGTGGGCAAACTTTGTAAAATTGTCTACCACTACCATGATAACATTATAACCTTCAAATGCAGGTAACATTACAATGAAATCCACCAATAGGGAAGTCCAAATTACCTCATCCCTTTGAACTGGAACCAGCAACCCTTGAGGGACTGGCGATTTGGTTTTATTTGGTTGTAGACCAGGATTTCCTTACAATATTTGGCAGCCTGCGCAGCTAACCCCTTCCAATTATAAGTGCGGCGAATTAGTTCTAAAGTCTTCGCCTTCCCAGCTTTGACCAGTGATCCCATCATGATGGTCTCAGATGATTTCCAGGCGAAGTGGTCCAGCAGAACCCATAGGCGACCCTGAAAACACACCATCTCGTCCTTCAAAAGGTACCCTTTAGTATATTCTCTTGATTCAGCTTGCTCTTGTCTAGGACCATAATATTCTGCTGACAAGGGCTGTGAAAGGACCACCTTTCTGAACATACTATGTTCCTCTGCATTTTCCAGAGAAGCAATCTCTGACCCATGAGTCAAGAGGGGGATGTTGAGACACATCTTACATGGTGGAATCATCAAGCAGGTATATTCTTTTCCACCTCCTTTAGATCTGGAGCTAGTGCAGGGTTCTGGCTTAAAGCAATTGAAAACCATTCTCCTTGCCTTTTGGTAAACTCATAAGTAAACACAAATCGGGCCAGGGTCTCATACCAGCAAGTTTGTTGTAGGGTCAGGACATGAGGTGCGCGGCAGTACAGCAAGGAATGGTAAAATATATATACATGGAAGGGTTGGGATAATCCATGCAAGTGATGACGCCAATAAGTCAGCGCCCCAGCCAATATCAATAACTCTTTGTCATTAACGGCGTAGTTTAACTCAGGCAGAGGCACCTTCCAAGAAAAATATGCCAATAAATGTTTTATTCCATCTTCGCCTACTTGTAATAAGGCAGCTGCTATTGCAAAGTTGGAAGCATAATTAGCCACGATAAACTCCTTTTTGGGGTCTACATGGCGAATGATGGACGTGGACAACAGAATGCAAATTACCACTTGAAAGGCTCTGCAATATTAGGGACCACTGGAGCACCTTTGCTCCATTTGCTTTATACAAGGGCACAGACACCTCAGAATGATCTGGCGTGAACTTTTTAAGGAACGTACGCGTCACCAAAAAATTCCTCAATTCCTTGACCAAAGTTGGGGTGGGTCACTTTGCAAATCGCCTTCTCCTTATCTGGAGTTATCATATGTCCTTAGTCAAAAATGACGTTGCCCAGGAAGGTGACCTGGGTCTTAAATAATCCAATCTTACTGGTTTTCAGCGCAAGGTTGGCTTCCCTTTTTATCCACCACTTACGCAGGTGCATTGCATGAGACTCATGATCAAGCGAAAAAACCAAATTATCATACATTAGGTCACCGCGCACACACCCAGCAGGTCCCCAAGGCTGCACCTATACGACGTTGGAATATAGCAGGTGCATTTTTAAGCCAAAAGGGCGTAACCTGAAACTAAAATTCCCTTTATGGCTCAGAACGCGGTAGCCACTCCTGTCCCTTATAGATCCAGATCTGATTGAACGCATTTAAGCAATTCAGTTTGGAGAAGACTCTGGCCTTCACCGCATAGTGAGCAATCTGATAGTCCAGCGGGATGTGATGTAAATCTGGTACAGTGACATTGTTGGCATACCATAATATTAGCATGGGTGTAGAGTACCATAGGCTTTCTCCACAAAGAGAAGTGGGGAGCATACTTGAGAGGTATGCTAAAATAATGTTCCTTTTTCTAAATGCTCCTTGATCCACACCCACCGCTGTTTCCTCCCTTACAGTCAAGGGGTAAATGGGATAAGATATACGCACCAGATCAACGGTGAATTTGATTTCAAAAAAAACTCTAAATGAGCTGGTATTTCATTGACTGAAGCCCCATCAAAAGAAGATTCCAGCCCCTCCAAACAGGAATGTAAGGTACCTCCAAAGAGGGCTTCAGCAGCGAGCTAGACTGAGTTTTGATCATAGCCATTGGAGAAAATTGCCCTGAAGGTTCGCTGCAGACATGAGGATACCAAATTAATGGCCATTCTTCAAAGTTAATAATATGGCAATGTCTTTCAAGTTGGTTCTGACGACAAAATTTCGCCACCCTCCAATTTTAAAATAATTGGGTACAAGAGGTTTTTGATTGCTTGGAAGTGGTAAGCGAAATGATATTTGCCAACTTAATAATCCAATAACCCTAGAACCTCTAGAGTGGGAATACCTTGGGAAGTCCCTCCCCTAACCATGCTACCTGGAAAGTAACTTAACTCAAGGTAATTGTATATTCCTTGAACAATAAAATTATCAGAGGCTCCTGTATCCACAAAAATCGTTGTGCTGATTTTCCCTAAAGGGGATGAAAGGGTAGCATTCAGAAAAAAGTATCCAAAATGGTCTTTATTTAAGGCAGAAAATGCCAACACCTCACCAGAAAGCCTTTCATCATGCATAAGCATTCCTCCAAAATTTGTTTTTGTATCATACAATGGAGAGGGATAATTGGCCATTCTCCTTACTGAGGCCACATATCCCACCATATCTTTAGCAGTTGCATAAACGTTTTTATATTGTAAAAGTAACTTCTTCTCCACCTTCTGGGTTCTGCAGATCATGGTGGTAGTCAAGCGCGGATTCTCTGGGGTGATCTGGTATACAGAAATGGGTTCATTTTAGAGCCATAAGACTTTATATCTGGCTCATTTTTATTTAGGAAATTCGCGTTATAAAACGCGTTTTTGTGCGTGAAAAACCCCATACCCAATACAGTGGCTGGTTATAAATTGTTATCTAAGACCATCACTTTCAGACCCTTTGTCAATTTCCCCGCCTGCACCATCAAAACGCAGTGCAGAGAGAGATTCGTTTTAGGTAAATTGTTTAAATCAGTTTTGGGGCAGACTCGCCCTGACCCTCCAATTAAACCAAAACGTGGAGAGAATCAGTGGGAAGCTCTGCCACGTCCAGGAAAAAGCAATAGGAGTGGGCGCCATATTTATAAGGGCCGCCTCAAGTGACATCATAGCGGCAGAATCAGCTGAAATATTTAATTTAGTTTGGAGCTGGACCTCTGATCGCCTTCAGTTTCTGCTGAAAACGAAGGATTGGAATGATAAAATACCCCATTTTCAGAGGTGTGCATAGTTTTTGGGGCCCATATTTATAAGGGCTGCACGGGTTAATCCATGACAGCCAAATTACCTGTCCCCTTCTGGGTTGGGGCGTGGAGATTTTCCTAAAAAGCTTTAATCAAATGATTGAAGCCTGAAGGGGAAGCTTGACTCACTCAAGTGTCCAATGCAGGGGATTCCAAAGCAGCACGGAAAAACAACGTTCAGGAAATGATTGACACAGATAAGCCAGAGACACAGGAATATTAAAATACAAGCGCACACAAAGCTCCCATCACCGCGGTGCACAGGTGAGCCACAGTAAATCACAGAAGCAGTGGCACAGGAATGCCCTGCCATAGAGGGTCACTTCAAACTCTTTATACTTTCAGACACACACAACACAGTTTTTTATATGTAAAATACCAAGCAGGTGCCCTGGGTAGAAGCCATTACAGCCACTTAACTCCTGGAGGAGGGGAGTCAGGGCTGGTTTTATTATAGCGAGAACAAGTGGTAGGAAACTTGGAAACCCTAGCAACTGGGATTTGAATAGTCCATGCGCACCATGTACTCACTAAAAGGGTGGAACTAACACCGCACACAGTAAAAAAGAGAAACGCCTAGCTGTCCCACTGTCAACAAGAACAATACCACCTTGGACAAGAGCTTTTCAACCACGGTGCACATTCAAAGCGCCTGAAAACTAATACAAAAACTTTCCACTTGGAACTAAATTTTATAGAGACAAAAAAGGTTGGTCATCTAATGTTAGGAGCTTGTCTATAACACTCCAGTTCCAGTAGAAGTGGGGTGTGAAGTCCCACACCGCTGTTACGGAACCCAAACCTGAAGAAATGGTAAATAGATAATTAGCCAGAAGAACGGTGTACAGAAGAGCCCAAGCAAGGATGGCATATATTTGATAAAATTGGATCTTTTGGAGGTCGACAAACTGGACTAAATAAAAAACATAGACAGAAAATAAAATGAACGGGTTTTATTAAACCAAATGACCAACGAGGAAAGTTGGTTTTGTGGAACCACAATTAAACACTGTGGGAGAGTTGTTGATTGGTAGAAGTGGTGATAAGCCTAGGAGAACCAATAGGCGCATGCTACCATTGGACAGGGTCGTGTAGCTCAAGGTTATCCAAACTTGAGTTATAGATTGTAAATTGACTCGTACCAAATTAAAAAATATTATAAACGGAATGGGTTTTTGAATCCCTGTTCTTCCAGTAACTGTAACAAACCGTCAATGTTGAGAACATAACTGGTGCGGTTTAATGCCCTGGCTGTAACGCCAGGCCAAGCATCACGCACATCCCCAGGACCAAGCTTGGCATATCTTGCCTATACCCAGAGTTGGTCCAGGGTATGTTTTAAGTCAGGAATGCCTTGTAATTTGACCTTTTTGGACTCCCAAAGTCCAGACATGTCCTTACATTCTGTCCCCTCAACTATGTCATATAGCCATGACACTAAGTCAATATTGCTCTTTAGCTTTGCTGTACTTCTAGTTATCCCCATTGAGATGGAGCAACACCAGATTTTGACAGTCAGTGTATAAGCAGTTCATCACAGTTACTGCTTTCTGTCAGTCCCCTTATCTGAACATCAGCACTTCAGATAAATGAAAAAGTGCTGGTGCATTACCCTGGTGAAATGTAGTTAATTTCAGTGTAAACAGAATTCTTCTGTTGCTCCACTGTCAAGGGATTCCTGTCCAGCAGCCTGACTAACAATATGTGTTTTTGGGAGTTATCTACAAAATTACAGTGAACTTTTCTGGCATATTCCTGTCAGGATTGGGATTTTGAGAAATTCCTCAGTTCTTCTGAACTGAGTTTTCATTGTCCTAATTTTTTATTTATCTAAATTCAATTTGATTTGAGTTTTTATTTTGATTTTGATTGTTCTTTTGATTCAGTTTATTCAACTTGATTCAATTTAAAGTGGAATATTTGTTTATTTTGATTTGATTCAATTTTAATTTACTTTTTGCCATCATCCGTTTTTAGAATTTGCTTACTTCATAGTTGCATTGAGGGCCTTCCTATGCACTTTTGGTCTTGAGGATTCTAAAAAAGTGGTGCATTGTGAATACCCAATGCATTAATCCATTACCTTACATCTCTAATTAATTGAGGTGATCTGTCATCCATTAATGTATTAAAATAAACAAGGCTAGCTAAGAGTAATCTTAAGCTAGAATAAAAGGATTTTATTTTTAATTAACTGAGGCAAGCTGACCAGGGGACGGACAATACTAAGCTCTGAGGAGCAAAAGTTTTACTAAGCTAGAATTTAAATGAACATAAAGAGATGAGCGTATCCCTCAAACTAAATCAAAAAGTATAAAAATAAAAAACAAAAATTTATTCAACCAGGTCAAAATGCAGTAAACTGCTATGCGTCCATGGTGGGGGGTGAGTTGGGATTGGGAGACTCACCATCCTCTTTTGTGTTGGACAGTGTACGGCAGAGCGCTGAGAGCATGGGCGTGGGTGCATCTTCAAAATGGGTATCGAGGTAGCAAAGTGGCTTGTGAAGCTATAATATAGCTATGAGGAGGGTTGTAAAATTTTTGGATAGGGCTTTTTCAGACTCAAGGCAAACTTTGGGTAGTGTGGTAAAGTTAACGATGTTGTTGCTGGTAATGCAGGTCTTGGGGCCAAATTTTGTGACCATCGCAACTTTTTTACTGCCTTGTGGGCAACTTGTTGGAATTAGAGGAATTCTTTTTTATGAGTTTGTTGCATGGGGGGAAGGAAAGGAATGGTACCCCCTTGGCCAAGACTGCGACTGATTTTGCTATAGCCTTTTTGGTGGGGCGACAATCAGGGGAGACAACAACATCTTTGGTGAGTTGGTGGTCACTTCAGAATTCATTAGCATCTGAGCATAGAGTATAGCGGCGAGTTGGGTATTGAGATGCATAATCTGCATTTAGGTACATTTTGAGGCCTAGGGCCTCAACTGAGTTGAGGATAGGATTTCCCAAATAATTAACTTCCTCCAAATAATCCCAGGGATTTTGATTGAAGACAATAGGTTGATTGATATATAAGGTGGGCTGGATTGGGTGGCTGGGTGGGTTTTTTAAAATTTATTGGGGCCCATGCTGTCTCCTGATTAGTTGGAGTAGGAGTGGTAATTTGGCATGTCAGTTCCTTAATGATTGAATCCGTGTCAGTTGCATTTAGCATTTTGGGTGTAGGGGGAGGGAGGATTGTGCCCCATTCAAAAAAGTTTTCATGTCAGCTATGGGAGCATCATGGGGTAGTCAAGCATGTGGGCTCTATCTTGGGCTATAGTAGGACAGCGCCGCTTTGAGTGGTCCAGGTCAAAACAAATGGGGCAGATCATGCACCCCTTATCTACTCTGGCCCAAAAAGGGTGGTCAGGGGAAGAGGGGAAAATGGTGCAGGGGGAATAAAAATGGCAATTTCATTTGATATTGAACATATGGTTGCAAAGGCGTGAGGGCCTGCAAGTCATTTGGTTCCGTTGGGAACCACAAATTGAAAATGGGGTCAACGCCATATATTGACAACCCAGCTATTATTTCGAGTATAAAGTTTCAAGGGAGAGGTGGGTGGGGAGGCCTGCAAATTGAACCACAAGAGTGGTGTCATCATGCAACTGGGTACAAGTGGTTGGGATGGGGTTTTCTGGAACACCAGGTGAAAGTTGGCTGCGATTGCAGCATCAGTTTCATAAGTGAGCCAAGATTGAAGTACCCCTTATAGGGGTGGACGTCAATAAAGCCTGTAGGCTGCATAAGCACCTGGGCTAATTCTATTATTTGATTGTCGTTGTAGGTGAACAAGTTGCCATCTTTGACCCAGAGGATGAATCACATCTTGCTTGGTGGTAGAACAATGGTGCTATGAGGAACCATTTGAGAACATGCGAGGTGGAGGGTGAGATCCTTGGGGTAATGTATTGACCCAAGGAATTGGGGGCTGGTCAATATGGTTCAAAAGCGTTTCCTCACTGGGCAGAATATGCTAGGGGGGTTTCAGCGCCCCATTTTGGAGCAGCGGGCGGTCAGGCTGAGGATATTGGTATTTTTCTGTTTGTTGGTTTTTCAGTGTTGTTTAGATCTTCTGTAAAGTAAAGTTTATTTAAATGGTTTATCAATATGGAAAAAGATTAGAATAAAAGGATTTTAATGCAGCTTGATTTTGATTATCTTTTATCTTATCTAGGATTATTTGGAACCTAGTACTTTTAGTATAGTTATTATCCAATGTGCTGGTAAAAATCGTAATGCCAACTACCCATGCCTTTCTGCCACTTCTAAACCAAAACCATGTTAAACTTCTTATTAAATAACTTGCCACGGGGAAACCTTTCACCAAGCTAGCAAACATTCCACCTATCATGTACCACTATGCACTCACTTTCCTTCTAGAGTGATTAGTACTTTACACAATTCTCAATCGTTTTAGAAATCATTAATGACGCTACTCTTTTATTGCTCACCTTACACAAGTTCTCATGGTGGGAGACCAGTGACTACAAGCTTAACTTGATCTAATTTCATTTTTTTATAAATTATATTATGATGAAAGTCACCTCCAAACTGGTGCCTTATAGTTCCTCAGGATTTTTACTTTCCAAGATGATTTTCATGCATCTCGTTACCCTTTGCTCTCCTCCTTATAGACACAATCACACTCGTGTTTTTTGAGATCTTCTAAGCTCTGTAGCATCTGGGCCATGTCATCCTGAATCCAACGTATGAATTCACTATTCACTTCTTATTTATTTTTCATATCTAGTACTTCTTTTAATTAATTCAGTCTCCTTCTGTTTCAGTGAGGTGACTTTACATAAGGATTGTTATTTAACTTTCAACTTATCATTTTTACCCTTGGCTTTCACCACTTGCTCCTCTAAATTAGTGAGATCAGCTTTTGCCACCAAGTTTGCATTCTAGTTAATGGCTTCCAATTCCATATAAGCCTCCTATAATCAACTGTAAATGACATTATGTTGATAATTTCTTTTGTATATTTACCCTGGAAGCTCAACTACACCCCTGTAGTGAGCACTAAATGTTAACTTTTGAGCTGGTTTTCTCGCTTTAGCTCTTAAATATACTGCACGGATTCTGGTATGTGAATTGAATTAAATTACTGATAAAAAATAACTAGGTTGAAAAATAACATGGAGATTATTGATCTTGTTGAGAATCTCAAAACCAACTAAAATAATGTCCTCAACGCTAGACTTGTGCTAACAGTATGCCTTCTGTACTTAGAATGTACTATGATAACTTTTAAACATCAAGGGAATTCTACTCTTCAACTCATTTTTGACAACAATGAAATCCTATCCCTTCAACACTTCCACTCTTCTTGCAGGAGGCACATAGAACTTTACAAGCTATATTTAATTGCAGGGTATTTGATCCTTCCACCCTAATCCCTAAAGTCAGAAAAACAATAAATGCATAACAGTTAGATATTAAGTCTTCAATTGTCTGCCTTATTTACTTAAAATCAAGGGAATTTAATAGGAATTTAGCGCCCAACTCTTACGTCGGCACCTGCTTGGGAGCTATCAGACATCACTTATAGATTACCCTCCTAAATCACACCATACAGGGTCTTTTCTCCTCCATCAGGTTTCACTGCCAACTAGAAATGCCGTCTCAGTGGCTTAACCTAATTAGGTTAAACCATGGTTTGCTATCAAAAGCGTTGTCAATGCTTCAGCAACTAATAAGAATCCCAAGTCAATTGGCAACATCTACGATTGACTAAAATAATTATTTTACCAATATTTAAGTCAGCAGTTGTTTAATATAAAAAACACATTGTCAGGGATCATCCCAACGAAACATAAGCAATCTGGAAGAATTTAATCCTGGCGGATTAGCTAATTTTTTGTTAGGAATGAATACCAATAGTATTTATCATCTCTTATGATAACTCATCCATTATAGTAAATCACCTAGTGGGCGAAGCAGATTGTGTCATAATCTGATTGGGTTGGATGAGTTGATCCTAAAATTCCAATATCCAGCATCTAAATTGTCAGAATGCCATTTTTGATGGTTGTTTCCCTCATAACCTATATTATTATTATTTTTAGTATTATTATTAATTACTATTACTATTACTATTACTATTATTGTTATTAGCCTTGCTTTTCTTTCTCCTAAGCGTCACTTTTATAGAGCAAAGGAAGATATAAGTTGAACTCAAACATTTAATATCAGTAAAGAAGGAAAATATGCACAACTCCAATCAGAAGTCCTGGGCGAACATCACAAAGGGTGGTAATTCCACCAACATGTCATTCCCCAAGGGCATCAAACGCTCCCACAAGGAGCTCCTGGTTAGCCACGTGAACCAGACCAAACAACAGATGCAAGTCCCCACCAAGGGGTACCTGAAAATGCTACACCAGCATATGATTTACAACAATATCCGCCACTCACTCCCCTCCTCCCCTGTTAAACATGGGGTTAGAGTGAACTTTGGGGTCGAACACCCAGAGATCTTGTTGGTGATTACTGAAAAAAGAAAATTTTATTTTTGAAAGCGCCATCTTTATTAAGCAAGAATTTTGTCAAGGAATCATAGATATTGGCTTCACCACATCGGAGCAAGCAGATGTAGTGGAAAAGTTCACCATCATGGTAACCATAAAAGGTGTGCCCCACCACGTCAAGATACACCGTACCCACTGGAATAAGGAGAATGACCTTTTCATCTCCTTTGAAGATATCCCCACCAATCTCCCCTGCGACTTTGTCAAAGCAGAGTTGATCAAGGGTCTTGAGGAATATGGAATAGTGAAGCAGTTTGAGCCTCAGCGCTTCCACCTCATGCCAGAACTCTGCAGTGGGAAGGCAATTGCAGTTATCAACCCTAAGCCTGATGTAGAAGCTAATCCTAATCTAATCCCTAGTATCGCACAATTCATCTTGCCAGAGGGACAAGCATCTGACCCCTTCAAAGTCACCCCAGAGAGGGCTCCTCCAATCTTCCAGCACTGCCAGGCGCTTGGGCATCAGGCCCATGCATGTCCTGCTGTAGAAAAGCAGAAGGAGGAGGAAGACCCTGAGGAAATAGATGAAACCAATGAAAATTTTAGTAAACTTCAGGTGGCAACAACCCAATTCAACTGGGGAGAATGTGGCGAGTACCATATCGTTGAACCAGTCACTGCTAAACAACGCAAAGCAGAGGAGAAAGTGAAGAGATGAGCAGAGACCAGAGCTAGGGCTAAGGAAGCTAAAAAAGCAAATCAGATTTCAGAAACCAATAATGGAAATGCAGTCTGTTTTGAGATCCTGAGAGAGAGACCTGAGGAGTCAATGGAGGGGACAGCAAATGAGCAGATACAGGTGGCGACACAGGCACAAACGAAGCCCATGGGAGCAGGAAATGAACTGGTGCTGGTTCAGGCTGGAGTTCACAACTCTGATCACCTACCTGTAGTCTCAATGAAAAACTCTCATAACAAGGGTTACAAAAATTTTCAAGATGGTCCAGCTACTGATAAAGTGAGTGCTGCCTCAGCTCGGCTCAGATCAGTGGCGCAGAACTCCTGAATGAGTACTCAAAGCTTAAATTGCTTGAGTCAAAATAGAACTGGGTCAAATGTCCTAGAACTATCCAATTAAGACTGATTGGGCAGATCGGGCAATCTGATCACAATAGGAACATTCAATATCACAGGGCTGAAGGCTGCCATGTCCTGGTCCAAGAAAATTTAGAAACTGCGAAACCTCTGGCTGACATCTTGGCAATCCAGGAGAGTTACTTCCTGAGGGGGAGGAACCTGAGTGGACCCAGATGCGCATCCCAAACTTTTCAACTTGTTCCACCCTCTGCAGGTTCGTGATTAAACCAGGCAGGGGCATCACCATCACATCTTTGGCTGATCACCTAAGGGGATATTCCTGGTCATCACAATCACCTGGCAGAGAAGTCAGTACACCCTAATCATTACCTACGCCCCCCACATCCCCAGCAACTGCACCAACTTCTTCGAAGAGGTGGAAAATTTACCACTACTGGAAGACAGTTTTCTCCTAGGGGACATGAACTATTGGCTCACAAGAGCCACAGACAGATGATCCCTAGACATTGATCATCCCCTCAGACACCAGGAACTTGCATCACTTATGGCCATGATGGGAGTCATTGATGCACAACTGAAGGGCATGCCAATCCTTGAGTACTTGAAGAGGCCACACATCAGAGAGGGCGAGCTGCTCTCAATGACATGCATCGACCTAATCTGCATCCCAGTGACCCTTAAGCATATGGCAGTAAACTTCTAGACAGTTAATGTCACCCACTCAGACCATCGGCTGGTAAGGATTACCTTGAGGTTGGAGTTGCAGGCACAACTGCACCCAAAATGGGAAAAATTCACCCACAAACTGTGAGTAACACTGACTTCGCACACTGGTTAGCAGTATGAACCCTGTCCTGTAATGTGAGGAACTTCCTCAGCGAAGACCCAATCCAGACCTGGGGATGCCTGAAGGATGAAATGGTCACCGCCGCAAAACGTACATAATCCAAGAGGCACATGGCCAAGGCATCAGCTCTTCAAAGGGCGATCAACCTTTGAGCACATCTTGAGAGGAACGCCCCCCAAGTGGGCCACAGCACCAACTGGAAGAAGGAATGGGTTCAGTTGACACTCAAAATCCAAGGCTTCAGCAAGCAAGCCCAGGAACAGCTTGCATTACAAGCGGGAGCAAAACTGGTGGCCAAGGGTGAAAAATAATCCATATTCTTCATGCGTCAGTTCTCTGCCTGGTAATCCTGAACCTGATGCAATGTTCTGGCTGCGCAAGATGGCACCATAGCGTGCTCCCCAGAGGCGCTAGCAGACATAATCCATGGATACTACACTAAATTATACTCAAACAAGGGCACTTTACCTCAGGACATCGAGTCCTTCCTTGTGAGGGTGGAGCCACCCTGACCCTGGACACATCGGCCCTCACAGCACCAATAATGAAGGAGGAGCTCAATGCAGCGATCAAGAGCCTTCTTCAGCAGAAGAGACCGGGACCTGATGGGATTCCATATGAACTGATTGCAACATTTCCAGGCCTCCTTAGCCACATCCTCCTTGCCACACTCAACAGATGATTGAATGAGACCAAGCTGATGCCTGGAGGAGATGAGGCCCTGCTTGTTCTACTTCACAAGAAAGGTGATACACATTCACTCAACAATAGGCAACCAATCTCGTTGATTAATTCTGACTCTAAACTGCTTTCAAAAATTATGGCACGTCATCTGGGTTCCATTAGGAGGAACTTGATCTCAGCAAACCAACATGGATTTGTCCCCAGCAGGAGCATCTGGGACAACATCCACATGGTCGCCAACATCACCCAGTCAAACTCTAGTGGAGCATTAGTATTCCTAGACCAACAGAAAGCTTATGACAGGGTTGACTGATTGTACCTATACTGTTGCATGGAGAGAGCACAAATGCCATGAAAATTCATTGATTGGGCAATGAAGCAAACAACTACAACAATCATGTCAGTTCTAGTCCCTAGATTCCAGTCAGACAGAATCTCACCTCAATGTGGGGTGAGGCAAGGGGACCTGTTGAGCCCCCTGTTGTACAACCTGGCTTTTGACCCAGTGTTGCGGGAAGTGGAGGCAGAGCTAGAAGGCATTAGCGTGCGTGGGCAGCCACCGCTGAAAGCTCTGGCATATGCTGACAATGCAGTCATAGGAATTGCAAACTTGGAGGACTCAGAGAAACTCAAGTCAATCATCCACCAATATGAATCAGCTAGCAAAGCACAAATTAACAAATTAAAAATGGATTTACCTGTGGGCAGCACAATTATCACCCAATCAACCTGAGGCAGCAAAACTCAAACCAGGGTTTGCCAACTGGCCCCAGCTAGAGCCATCCTGCCTCTTGCCACCCCCACTCAGCCAGAAATGGTATCTGGGGTGGGTGACAACTGGGCCTTATATACCAGGTGTGGGATCTGCCAATGTATGCCACAAATAATATTTTTTAACGAGATGTTTACTTTTTATTAAAAGTATAAAATAATACTTATTATGGTTTTTTATGTTTTTTATTAAAAAGGCAGGGCAAACCCAGAAAAGGTTCTCTTGTAAATACTAGTTTTTCATATTTAAACTAGTTCAATTTTTGAAACCAAAAGTATTTGAGGCAAAAGAATGCAAAGCTCAGTCTTCCAAATTAAAGAATATAGGCTTTTGGCCTATCAGATCGAAGATAATATTTTTTTAGAGGTAAAACCAATCTGTGCGGTAATAATTTGATGAATTGTATCCAATAACCAGCAAGTAAAATCTTTTCACTTTGGCGGTGGTCTGACTTGGATGGTAATGATTGGGTATTTTGGTGGTAGTTGGACTCGGATGGTAATGATTGGCTAATGTTTACCCTATCACCCTCAAGTAAAACCTTTGCACCTCAGCAGTGCTTAGACTCAGATGATAATGATTGGTTTACTCATACCCAATCATCGACGGGTAAAATCTTCTTACCTTGTGGAGGTTCTGATCTGTGCGATATTATACTCCTCATATCAGACCGAGGAGTCAGAGTATTTCCATCATTAATATTTACCTTTTTAAGCCGATTTTTGTGATAGATTATATTTTTCTGTTGGTTAGGATTCCACTGAGAATCCGCCAAGGTCTTTTCACTGTGGATACTCATATCATCAATATCCATAATATTATTTGTTGATCAGGCAGGAGATGGGCCAATCGTAGTAGCAGAATTGGGAACACTGATACCTCCAACATTTTTTTCCTTAGATTGAAAAGGAGAATGTCCGACTTTGCCCCCCTCAAGAATGTTGGTAGGGGTGTTGCGTTTATGGTAGGGTGGTACTTTTCATCCACTTGAGAGGTAGGAAGGGGGATGCAGAGCTTATTGGCAACCTGCCCTTTTTTTTCACGGGTTTTTTGGGGTTAGTGTACATGCAGGATGACTCCTTCTTGCTGGGTCCATTATTGGCTAGAACTAAGGGAACTTTATAATTGAGCATTGATAAGATCCCTTGCTTCATATTGATAATGCCATCATATTCAATCATGAATTGCATACCTATAAGCATATCATAATCATTGTTATCTAAAGCCATGGCAGGGGCTGATAGGTTAAGCTTCCCAATATGTATGGGAAGGGACGAGTAAGCACCCAGTGCGCAGGTGTTGTTTGGGCCAGCGGTACCATAGTCTTGGTTGTAAACCAAGTCAGGTGCAAGCTTGATCTTTTTATCAGCTTGGAGGAGATTACGCTCACTGAGGAGCCAGTATCTAGGATGGCCATCACCCAAACTTTTTGGATAACCACTTTGACCTTTGTAAGTATCCCCCAAAAGTGGGTGATAGTGCTAAGACCTCCCTAAGATGAAAATTGGAGGTTAATTTGCATGCGGTCTTGGGGTAATTTTTTGGATGGATTTAATGGTGTGGCCATGCTGGATAGGGCGAATAAGATGAGACACCACCTCATCTGCATCACTAGCAGTATTGATGACAATTGGCTCCCCTAAGACTTGGCAGAGATACGTCTCTTCAGGTATAGTGGCCCCATTGACTCCTCCAGCATTCAAGCAATTGGGAACTTCCACTTCAGCAGGGGCTCCTACAATGTAATAGCCAACCTCATCCGTATCCCCCTCAGAATCATCCCCTGGGGTATTTGTAACGCGAGGTAATGGCATTAGTTGGTTAAATGAGTTAGGCACATAAGGTTTGTCAGCAATAGGTGTGCCTTTCCCTATGCTGACATTTCTTTTCCCTGCTCCTGTTCCTCAGCGTCAGCTTTCTTTTTCCAGCACATAGCCTCCATGTGGCTGACTTTGTCACAGTATTCGCACCGAGGGCGTTCAGGACGTTTTGGTTTGGGGTTTTGCTCTTTAGGGCCCATTATCTGAAGGGGCTCCTTTTTGTCTTCAATAGCTAGGGCTCGAGGTGTAAGCTTTGAATCATCAATGGTTAAAACGCGAGGATGAGATACTGCACCACATGGAAGTTCGGGCTTGTGGAAATCAGTGACATCTATTAACGCCTCCTTGATGTCTTGGACGGTATGGAAGTAGCGTTTAACGGAGGTGATGTGCATTGCTAGCGATGGATAAGTAGCCACTCCAGTCAAAATGGCGGCTATAGCATCATCCAGAGGTCAGCATCTTTGAGGTTAACATCGTCTGGGCTTCCATATAGAATCGTTCCACAAAGGCGACCACTGACTCTCCTTTCCCGATACTCATATGCATAAAGGCTTGTTTTTTTATTCTTAAAGCTTGTTTTGAGCCGAACATGTTTATGAGAGCCTCTTTAACTTCAGACCAGGTGCTAAGAGCATCCATATGTGGGACCATCACCTCCTGTGCCATGCAGCCCAAACATGAAAGGATGTGCTTGGCCTTCTGATGATCAGTGACCCCTTCCATAGATGCTTCATAAACATACAAAAATGAAGCAATGCTGTTTTCACCAGGGATAAACTTGTCTTTGAACGTTGGCTTTAATGAATTATGATCATTCCCGGTAAGGGTATGAATAGCTGGGGCATCTGTTATTGGGGTTTCAGAGCGGTAGCTCAACTGATCAAATGTCTGTGAAAGGCGATCGATTTGATCTTTCATGGCTTCAAGCTGGGTTCTCATTTTAGAGAGGGCTTCTAGAGGCCCAGATTCGCATAGTCTTAGTTGAGCTTCGATCCCTGATTTATGAGCCACAAGATCTTCCACTCAGTTTTCCATTGCCAAGACTTGAAATTAAAGTTGTGACATCATTGAGCTTAAGCTTAATTGAGCAGTTTCCACGGCTTCCACGCGGTTCTTCAGCTCTCCTTTCATTTGGTTACATCCTTCTTTATCATGATAGTGGGAGCTGGGGCCTTGTACCCCCACCTTAATGTGTTATACTTTCGCTCAACCCACGTTAGTTGACTGTATACTTCCTTCAACAGCACAGGGCTTTCCAGCGAAGTTTTTATTTCTTTTGCTTCAATTTCACATTCAGTCAGGCGACGTGCCAAATATTTGGTATTTTCCAATGAAGCTTTGAGAGCCAACTCCTTTCCTAGCTGAACAACCTTGGCCGTGAGGGTGGTGGTGCTAGATGGTTCAAGCGACAGACAACGTTCAAGCTCATCAACACGCAAAAAGGCCTGAGTTAACTATCGCTCCACCTCAGCCACACGCTGTTCATATTTCTCTTGAAGGACGGAGTCATGGGCTGAAAGGTCATGACACGTTTGCTCATTTTGCTTTTTAGGTTCCTTAGAAAACTCCTCCAACAACGAGCGGGTGCTAGTGGAGGATGCGTTCAGTTCATCCCCAAATTTCTTCATGGCCTCCTCAACATACTTTACAATCCCAGTGTCCATAGTAGTAAGTTGGTCATGCAGCTGTATGATGAAATTGCAATTAGCTTCCACACCAGATTTAACTGCTCCAAGGTGTTCAGAGGTCAGTTGATACAACTTTTCATATGCTGAATTCAGTGCTGCATGGGTATCTAGGTGTTGATGAAGCTCTTCATGATGACCGGCTAAGAGAAGCACCATATGGACCAAAGCAGGGTGAGCAAACTTGCGGACATAGGTGGTCAAATTTGTAAGCTGACCATAGGTCTCTGGGAGGACACTAGTTTCATAGAGAAACAAGTGGCGTTCCTCTACCAACGATGCTCATTCGCGAGATGCAATGTCGCCTGGGTTAAGGATGCTTGAGTAAAGTCTCTTACAGCTTCAGTGGCTGGCCAGGTGATCCACTTCTTCAATTCCTTCCTCATTTTGTACCCAATGGGTGACACTCTTCATTTTTGTTTTAATACTTATCAAAGTATTCAGGGGGCTCAACCCCTGTAGTGAGCACCAATTTGTGGGATCCACCAATGGATGCCACAAATAATATTTTAAAACGAGATATTAACTTTTTATTAAAAGTATAAAATAATACTTATTATGGTTTTTTATGTTTTTATAAAACAGGCAGGGCAAAACCAGAAAAGGTCCTCTTGTCAATACTAGCTTTTCATATTTAAACTAGTTCAATTTTCAAGACCAGGGGTATTTGAGGCAAAAGAATGCAAAGCTCAGTCTTCCAAATTAGGAATATAGGCTTTTGGCCTATCAGATCGAAGATAAAAATTTTTTAGAGGTAAAACTGACCCATGCGGTAACAATTTGATGAATTGTATCCAATCACCAGCGAGTAAAATCTTTTCACCTCAACGGTGGTCTGACTCAGATGGTAATGATTGGGTATTTTGGCAGTAGTCAGACTCAGATGGTAATGATTGGCTAATGTTTACCCTATCATCCTCAAGTAAAATTTTTGCACCTCGGTGGTGGTTAGACTCAGATGATGATGATTGGTTTACTTGCACCCAATAATCAATGGGTAAAATCTTCTTGCCTTGCAGAGGTTCTGATCCATGCGATATTATACTCCTTGTATTTGACTGAGGAGTCGGAGTATTTCTATTATTTGTATTTACCTTTTTAAGCCAATTTTTGTGATAGATCGTATTTTTCTGTTGGCTAGGATTCCACCAAGAATCCGCCAAGGTCTTTTAACTGTGGATACTCATATCATCAATATCCATAATATTATTTGTTGATCAGGCAGGAGATGGGCCAATCATAATAGCAGAATCAGGAACACTGATACCTCCAGCATTCTTTTCCTTAGATTGAAAAGGAGAATGTCTGACACCTGGTGCTGTGGCCATCTGAGGAAGACTGACATCAATGTTAATAAGAAAAAGCTAAACCAAAATTGATTACAAGTTCCAAAAAACACACTTAGAAAGTTCAGAAGTCAGATCTGTCTCAAAAGCAACGAATCAGGAGCTGGCCATCAATATCAACAATGTTGTCATCATCATATCAGCTGACCCAAATTTGAATGCAAAAATCAGTTTTGATAAAAAGGTAAGTAATGCAATAGATTGTGGTTTCAGAATTCACCTAAAAATGATAGAATTTGCAATGAATCAACTGGCTGAATTGATGTAACCAATCTAGATAACTTAAGGTGAAACATTGAGGATTTGAGCATCAATTTAATCAATATGAATCCGCATTTAAACAACTGAGACCTTAATTGCAGGTCTCAGATCTTCGCTGGAAATGATGTAATCAGCAATGAATCAAGCAGTCAACCTGATGAAATCAACTTTAAAAATTTAATTTATAATTCAGAAGTCTCATAATTCGATTTAATCAATTTAAATAGTTTAATTACACCAATTGACAATTGAGAACTTAATTACAGTCCAGTACATCACCGTGGATGACATAGCTGGCTACAAACTGACTTATTGCCCAGATTGTAATTTAAATAACTTAATGCGGAATCCAAAAATAATCAAGGAAAATTGAAGCAATAATTTAAAAAATAAATTAAGTTTGGTTAAAAGGAAATTTATTTGGCAAAATGCATGTAATTCTCCAGCACTTAAGGACCACCATCACCACCCACCAAAATTCATAAAAAATAAAAAGCTGGGCAGAATCCGGGCCCTGTTTGGGGTGGTGGCTTTGGGTGTCCCAGTGAAACACCTGGGCATCACCATGAACCCCAACGGGCCATACCTGCCCAGGATTGAGGATGGGCTCATCTGGGAGCTCATATCCCACATCACCTCCCTCAGAGGGAGGCAAATGGGAATCAATGGGTGAGTTGCAATTGCTAATTCCCTCCTGCTTCCAATCCTCTGGTTCCCAGCTGCAATTGTCCCCTTCTCCTCAAATTTTCATAAATGCATCAGGGCCTTACTGCAGTCATAGTTGTGGGAAGGCAGAAGAGCCCCAATATGAATAGGCCTGCTCCACAGACTAAGAATGGAAGGAGGCCTAGGTCTCACTGACCACATTACCCAATTTGATAAAATATTCAGTAAGTGATTAGTTAGAGTAACAAGCCCAACCCCCAAACCAAGCTACTGGTCACATGCTGCATGAATCAACCTGGCCAGGGACCTCAGACTAGCCAATCCCACAGCATGAAACTCCCTCCTGTCCTACCTGGTGGCCAATCTGAATGCCCACAGCCTATCAAGATTGGGCTCCCAAGGCCTAGTCCACCACCGTCCCTACACCACTCACCCCCATATGTGGCTGTACCAACTCCAATTGGTCCTGTCCAAATCAACGGCCTTACCAGGCACATTGTGCCAAGGTGCGGTACACTGGCCTCTGTTGCCTCAGACCCCAGGGGAAAGGTGCCCCCAAAACCTCTTTCCACTCATGGGGTCAATGGGCTGAGGTGCAGCTAACCGGCCTCTGTCACCTTGGGCCACTCTGGCTCCAAACTAGCCAGGGCAAGACCTCCCCAAAGGAGCACGGCGCATCCACCCCTTTCCCTGATGCGCCGCCATCTGCTGGCCAACAACTCACATTAAATAAATTTAATTTAAATAAAACAAATTAGCAAAAAGCGGCCTTTATTGGAAGAAGTGAACTCAAAGTTGGAATAGAATTCTAAAGTGAGGGCCCATCGGGGCTTGAACTCACTTTGAAATACTTCCAAAAAAGGCTAGAAGAATTGTGGGTAATGAGGGGTGCAAAAGCCTCCAGAATTGATGGCAACCAGGCAACTCGGCGGAGATTGGAGGGGAACCTCATAATGAACAACCAATATAATGAAACGATTTATTTAAAATTTATTCCATTATCAACCTGAATAGGATAGTCCTATTTGGAATAACGGAATTGCAACTATTGACACACACAAATCTCATAATTTCCAACCTTATGGGATTCATGTGTGATAGTGATTGTTACACAGCCCACACCAGTCCTCAAATTTCTCTCATGAGGTATTGAAGATCATCCATCATAATGAGTGGCTGTTCCCTCTCAGCATCTCGAGGGGCCAATGCAGTTGGGGGTTTTCAAATCACACCTACACTCAGTAATGCAGGGGCTCACAAGTCTCAGTGGAGGATTATCATTCTCCCAAAGCCTGAACCCTAGCCCGTATTGATCTCCTAGACCAATATGATCAGCCATACAACAAAAAAACTCAAATTTTTTTGGAAATTTGTGACCCATGATTTACTTCACACAAAAATTAGGGCGCATATCTGGTGAAGCTTTCTCAGGGCCTACCAAACAGCTGAGCAGTCCAATTCAGCCCAGGAACACTGTAGAGTATGCAGCGCAAAAGACACCATGCTGAATAGGTTGAAAGAGTGCCCAGCAGCCCAACTTGTATGGAAACTAGCATGGCCACTGATGGCTCCCAACTGCATACTCGCCGAACTCTGTCCAATTACAAATTTTATGGCACTTAATATCACCTCACCTATCCCAGGATTGCTCCAAGCAGTTATTTTCACATTATCCCTATGGTTGATTCACACGACTTATCTCAGGCAATTCAAAATTTGGCCCCAAATTCTATTGAAAAGAAATTGATTTAACTAAACATAATTAAATCATTCAATATCTGGTTGTTTGGAAAATCAATTCCATGCCAACTTTTGAGAATGGTGCAGAGCTGGCTTCCGCTCCCCTTCTTAAATGTTGATATGGAATTGCAAACCTGTCTCAACGTCAGTGCAAACTCTCCAAACAGCACAAGTGAATCCCTTCCAACACCGCCAGATTCCATGGGAACACTATTCATGATGTTATCCCCTGGTACTTTGGTATAGGTTGCAGCCCCCTTATTTCATTTTCTCCCCCCTCTCTTTGGTGTGGCATATTTTTCCCAAGGTTGGCCCACCTCTAATAACATTATTATTAGCCTTGATCTCCACCATAGGGAAGATCAGGGCTATATGGCGGTCAGGCAGAGCCTTGATTATCACATCACTCCCCAGAGGAGAGCTCCATGTGCCTTCAGTATTACTCAATCTTCTGGGGACAAATGGTTTAGTTAGTGGCAGTTTTCCAAGAGGTTTCTCCGTCAGGTAGCTGACCCATTTCATCAGGTACTATCAGTTTATGTAGGAGATCATTGTATCTAGAATTTCCAACACTTTAAGCTCTGCCTCTCCTGGGTTGTCCAACTGAACTAGCTCCAGCTTCTCTGTTAAAGGCCTTCAAATTTCCTAATCTGAGACACATGTAGAACCAGATGCACATGCAATCCTTCCTTTAATTCCAGTTCATATGCCACCTCATTTACCTGGCGGATGATCTTTTATGGCCCTAGTTTGATGGGTCAAAAACTTCAGACACTGCAAGGGAACATGTAGTGTTTTGGCATTGATCATAATATAACCCCATTCTGAGGGGCGGAGCCTCAGAGTAATTCACATCCACCTTCCTTTATGGGCCTCCATTGCATTCTCTAGGTTGAACTTCAGCGCCTTTTATTTAACCAAGCCAACCAGGGGATGGGCATTACCGATATGTGTCTGGAAATGGTGGGGGAGGGAAGAAAGCAATGACTAGATATGATTGGGCACCCCGGGGTACACAGGTTACCCCTGTTGCTGGCTGGGACCGCCAGGTATGGGGGGATTGGTGCTCAATTCCAGGGGGGTTGCCCCCACTATAGAGCAGGTGTGAAGGAAGGGGTCCGTGTGAAGAAACCAGAGCGGGAACCATGAGTTTATGGGTCTCTGCTGTCTTGGTCTCATATGCCCATAGAGCCAGGCTTGGAAATGCTCCGTAAATGGACGTGAAACCTATTGACAACCTCATGGATGTAAGGGACCATGCCCTTGAATGCATCCAAGGCAATAGTGTGGATCGTCCACATTGCAATGGGTATCAATAGAGTGAGCAGGGTGGATGGGATTGGGGACAAAAGTCAGATCGTGAGGAAGCTCTTCAAGATAGAGAAATCCTGGCCGTCTTGGATCTTGAGCAGGTGTGCGACTTCTCGCCATATGGCTTTGAATGGGGGGCAGGTTTCTTGGCGGTGGTGTAGGGAGCCCTCTCCTCCACATACTGCGCAGGTTGCGTGGAGTGAGTAGGAGTTGTCCGCCGTTCTGTAGGTTCTTCTTAAGCAGTGCCAGGTGTTGGCCCTTACCCTCAGCTGGAGGAGTGGATGGTGCATCATTCTCCATATTGCCTTTTGTGTGGATAGGTCGTAGGGATATCCAAAGCATCTAGGTAGTCGACTCTGGAGATGGATGGGGTTGATGTGAGTATATCTCTGTGGGGTGGTCTTCTGGCTTTCATAACAAAAAGTGGGGTCTGGGTCATCCACTTCCCTGCACTGTACCGGTGGTATCAATGGTCCACCACATGCGGCAGATGGTTCAGAGGAGGCGCTTAAAGTGATGGGGGGTTCCGTGTGGGCCCGTTTCATTTGGGTGGTTAGTGAGGTATGTTAGTAGACTGGAAGGATGGTGCGGGTTGGGTATTTTGAGTGCCTGCGCGAAGTTGGCCCTTGCTGCCCTGGACCAGTGCTGTTGCGGAGGTCTGGGGTTAGCACTTCCTCTATCCAGGTGCCCAGAATGCGGTTGGTGTGGCTCTCAAAGTCTATTAAGCCTATGCCCCTGCTAGAGCGTGGGCCATACAGCATCTCAACCCAGACTGGTGGGCGGGATCCAGGCCCCAGCCAACCCTGGATGAGCGCATGGATCAATGTTATAAAGGTGAGGGAGAAAGGGATCGCATGTGCAGGGAACCACAGCATCAGGAGGATGAGCGAGTTGGCATCTGCCACTCGCCCTATTAACCTGGGGGATATACCCTTGAGGGAGGCGATTCTGTTGAATATCCATTGTAGCAGGGTACTTTCGATTATCTCGCTTGCATACCCACATGTTTCCAACCATATCCCAAGATGGCGGACAGGGGTGGTGGTAGGGGTAACGTAAAGGGTAGAGCAAGCGAGTTTTTGCATCATGGGTTGTGTGTGGTGGGGAATGTGGCCCAGTTGATGATGTACTTGCCAAGGAGAATAATTTCAGTTTTCCATTTATTAAGCGATGCACTGCTCACTGTGGAGTATTCTTTTAGGGTGCACTCCAACTGTCGGGCTTTGCTGTTGCTGTCAATACCTGTTACACAGTCATATGCAAAGGCTAGTATCTTGACAGGGGGCTGGCCTGGCGCAGTTAAGCCCTGAGGCGTGAGTCAGCAACGCGGAGAAGTGGGTCAAAGCTGAAGTTGTACAGTAGTGGGCTGAGGGGTCCCCTTGCTTGAACCCTCTGCGTGGGGTGATCATGTTGGTCAGGAAACCAGGGCCACATACTGCCATTGATGAAGATTCCATGAGGAGCATTGCCCAGTTGATGAAACTGGGTGGGAGGTTGAATGCATGTAGACACTCTTTAAGGTATGGCCAGCTAACGCAGCCATATGCCTTCTCCTAGTCAAGGAATATCAGGCACCCGTTGCTTTGGATTGGCATACATTTGCTGACGGAATGTATGTTGGACCAGAGGGAGCGCTCTGGTGTAAACAAAATTGGTTGGGTGATAGGGCTTTTGAGGCTAGTGCTCCCAGTCTGGTGGCTAGAATTTTTGTGAGTAGTTTAGTGTCAGTATTAGAGAGTGCTATTGGGCACCATTTGTCCAGGTCCAGTCTGTCGCCCTTTTTGAATAGAATAATGACATAGGAGTCCTGGACTCCTGGGAGGATATGGGTCTCCAGAAAGCACTGGTTCATAGACGCTAGGAGGAGGGGGGCGATATGTTTAAGTATGTTTTGTAAAATTTGTAGGGTACTTCATCAGGGCCTGGGCATTTCCTATGTGGTGCACCGCAGACTGTATTCCAGAGTTCCTCCTGCGTTATCAGGTTTAAGAGACTATAGTTTGGTGGTGCCCTCTGTATTCCTGCAGAGTGTAATTTTTTTTATTCTTTGGGTGTCAGGTGAGGTATCGCGGTAAAGTTCAGTGTAATAGCGGTGGATTTTTGCCTTAACCTCCATTGGGTCAGTTACCATGGTTCTGTCAGCTTTGCGGACCTGTGTGCACTGAGGCAGGTTGCCTTGGGAGTGGTAATGGTGGAAGAAGAACGCCGAGAAGGTCTCGCCTTCTCTTATGTGCTTACCTTTCCATGATACTTTGATTCTGTGTTGGTGTTTGTGGATGAGGGCGTTGAGGCGGGCGGAAATTGCCACCCATTTGCACCCCCAGTTTGGGTTGTATCCAGTTTTCAGGGTGTTTAGTTCAAGGTGGTTGAGTTCCACCAGGGTGCATCTGATCATGGCGTTATCTGCGGTGTAATTGCGTGAAGTGATATGGTGGCTCTTATTTATTAATTTGGATTTGAATTTTTCCCAAAATTTTATGGGATCCAATGTGAACGGTGTGGTGAATTTTGGGTCCAAAGCTTCATGCTCAACCCATTCAGAAATTTTGGGATTTTATATTCTCCGGGTATAGCTTCCTCCAGGGCGTTGTCCACATTTGAGTCCTGATTGGCGTGAACTGCACTGAAACTAGATGATGTTCAGAGAAATTAATTTTTTTGTGGCGAAGTTAGTATTGAACAAGTGACAGGATTTTGGCGTGAGGATGTGGTCAATGCAGCTCATTGAGATGAGAGTATCTTTGCATATGTTGTGGCAGGTCATGTGGGGGAGGAGTGGAGCCCCAGGGGGGAGGGTGTCATACAGGACAAGGGATTCCTTCATCGCGCGGAACTCAGAGTGTCCTGGTGGGTATCCCCTGGGGTTGGGCCATCAGTCCATAGTGGGATCATCCCAACAGTTGAGATCACCCAACATGATAGTGTCCTGCAGGAGGTTGAGCATCAGGATGGATTCAAGGAATTGTTTCCACTTGGAAATGATGCACGGTGCATAGATACAGGCTATTGACAGTGTGGCCTCTTGGTTTGCAATCCTTGCAATTAGGATGCAGCCATCTAATATGCAATGAGAATTCAAGAAATTTTAATTTTTTGTTATTATTATGGACAACCACCCCAGAATGGGACGTCCATACCGACTGGGACAGTGAGGCCCTGGCCGCCCAGGATCCCTCTTCCCCGTGTAGACAGTGGGTCTCAAGAATGGCCAAGATGTCTACCGGAGGTTTGTGCAGGAAGTCCAGTTTTTTGGCTCAGGATGCTTGAGCCCTGGCTCCTGCGATGTTTAGCATCCCTATTGACACTGAGTTGCCCGCGGCGCCTCAGGAGCGGTTGGGCAGGCCTTACGGCCCTAGTCCCCCACTCATTGCTTGGACTTTCTCCATGTGATTGGGCCAGTCTGCTCTGAGGGTTATGGCTCCTTACCTTGTGATGATTTTGTGCAGATATTGTTAGGATTGGGGATTATATTAAGCTTTTCTGCATGCGATTTTGGTTGATTCAGGTTGGTGCTCTGATTAGCTCCCGATGTTTTTGGGGTTTGATTTTGGCGCTCTAGGCCCTGTTGGCGCATCCATAGTGGATTTGTAATGTCCCAGTAGGTTTATTTTTTTGGGATCACATGGTGATTCTGTCATCTTGAGAAAATTTTCTGTATGGGTTGTCCAATATGACTGTTTAGTTCAGATCACATTCTCCAAGGTTGCTCTGGCTTGTAAATTAGTTTCTGACTGGCTGGTTCAGCAAATTTCCTCTTTGTCCATCTGGATTTGTTCAGGTAGATGGAGGAGGTTGCAAGAGATGCAGCCTTGGCTGCTGCCCGCTTGTGGGCCTTCTGTACCTGTTTGTATATTTTGGGTGAGATTTGGTGAGGATGTAGTGTCCATCCTCTCCCCAGAGGAAATTGTGGTTGGCGTCAACCATTATTCTGAAGGACTCTTCATCTTCATCCAAGGCGTCATTACAAAAGTCTGGGGCCATGATGCCCTCTTTCATGGGGCACGCATGCTCCTTGTGCCCCAGTGCGGTGCAATGGTTGCAGATGAGGGGTGCGCGTTCTGGTGTGACACGGAAAGGTTTTGACACTCCCCCATCTGGGAGGTGCAATATCACGGTACTTGGAATTTGGTTAAATTCTTGGCCACATCAGGGACTGGGTCAATTACAGTGATTAACTTTCCTGTGCACAGGTTTGGCGTCAGGTGGAAATGCTTTAGTTTGAGTTGCTCTATTTCTCTGTAGCTTTGGAGGCCGAATCAGAGTTTGTCTTCAATTAGCTTACAGGGGAGGTTGGTGGGTAGTTATTTGAAAGAGATGAACAAAGTGTTTGCTTTGTTCCATCTGGTGTGCGCGTTGCACACAATTCGTTTGCCCTCGTGGAGGGCTATTTTGACATGGACTTTTGCTATAGCATCTGCATCCTCTTTAGTCTCAAAACCCATATTGATCCAGCCACAGTGGATGGTGTGGGTGGTAACATATACTGCGTGGGGAAAGAGGGAGGCCTTTGTCTCATCTACCCTCTCCCACAGAGTTGAGGGTTTGACCACTAAGAAAAGTTGGAGCCTGTGTTCCACTTTTGATAGGGGCTGCACGATCTGTATCTCCATGTATTGGTTTTGTTTTGTAATAAATTTCATTAACCTGGGCGGTGTTTGGGTTTGGGGTTTCTTGGCGACGTTGGCTCCCGGTCCCCCTCCAGGGCGTTTTTTGCCTTTGGGTTCACCATTTTGGCCATTGCCTGATATGACTTTCGCCCACTTTTGTTGTGTTTTATTAAATTCTCTCATCACACCTGTGTGATTATCAAAATCTATCTGCCTGAATCGAATCTTAGTAACTGATGTTATTGTTATGGGAAAGAAAAGCTTGACTTCAGCGTCTTCAGATTTTCCTTCATTCTGGTCACTAGATCATCCACTGCGGAAATCATTCCCCAGAGTAGCCCTCCATTGTCTGTGAGTGGTACCTGTGGTTTGTTTAAAAGGGGGATGTCGAAAAGTCACTTTTCCAGTGACAGTGGGCTCCGCCAGTTAACCGGGCCAACCAATATAAAGACTGGCTGACCCTTGCTGTTTCGCCTTCATAAGCGTACCAACCCCTTACAAGTTCACGTCCAACCCACCAACTCAGCAGACCAATGACTTCGCCTTAGTCCCATGGTCCTTCTTGGGAGTGCACCAGTGGTACTCAGCCCCCTTCCTGGGCGGCCTGACCCCTTACTCCTTCTCCTTCAGACAAATTGTCATACCCTCTTTGGTGTTCCCTGGCAAGTCCATCCCCCATCCTGGGTGGCTATGGCACTCCCGCGCTGCACCACCCTCATGGCTGACAGCCATTAGACCATCATTGGTGGTGGCTGGTTGGCCAGGTTCCCATTGAAGGTTCCTTGTAGGGGTGAGATATGGGAGCTGGCAGCGTCAGCCGCTCCAGGTGTGTCATTCCACGCCTGCCTCGGGGATCTCAAGTCCCACTTTCACCTAATCTAGCAGACTAACTACTAACAACTAACAAAAGATGGGTGAAAGAGAGATCTTCATTGAAAGGGAATGACGACTATTTATACTTAGGCTACTAAGCCTTTTAAAAAACATTGGGCACCCAAGCCAGAACCTTGTTAACTTGTCAGTCAGCCGCAGTACCAATTCTTCAAAGTCGCTCATACCAAACATCAAATATTATGTTTACTCATCCTCAAAACATTTTGCCGGTCAGTCATATATAAATTACTATTACTACATAACTTTGAGCATCCTTGGCATAAATCACTGGTACTCCAATTTGGGACAGCAAAATTGTTGTTAGGCGTTTGATAAAGAATACATTGGCTTTTCGTTAGAACATCCCACAATGAACCACAACTTGGCAGTTGGCGTCAAACTAGGATTCTTCTGAACTTAATAATTAGCTTTAATTGGTTGACATCCTTGGCATTAGTTGCTGGTGTCACCCTTTGAATAACATTACTATTGGGGATTATCCCCAATACTTCAAAAGGAGCTCAACCCACCCAAATGGGGAGCACCAATTAGCTAATATAAGTTTAAAATAATATCAAACTAGGATATTAGCTTGCAATCACGCTCGACTAAACAACGCCTTTAACTTTGATATTATTGGGAGGAATTAATCTGGTAAGTTTCTCTGACAGGGGACATTTCCATTAATAAGTGCATCATTTGTATGAAAACTGTGAAATTCTCAGCCAATTAATACATAATTTTGTAATGTCTTAAGATAATTGTGTACTGGTTGAGGGTCTGATTAACCCTATTTATCTGGACATCAGATTGTGGTTGATACGCGGAGGAGCGGCACAATTTAATCTTCATATTTTCTAAGAGGTGGTCCCAGATCCTAGAGATGAATTTTGAACCCCTGTCCAATATAATCTCATTTGGGAGTCCATGTTGGGCAAATACCTCCCTTATGACTTTTCCGCCATGTCCTTCATCATGACCTTGTAGGTGCATGGGAAGTATTCCGTGTATTTTGTTTGTCAGTTTGCTACTTCCATAACCACATAATAACCCTTTAATTTCAGAAGCCCAGTGATAAATTAACTTACACTTAGTGAGGTCCACGGCATTTGTTTAATCTGCAAGGTTTTACTTTCACACAGGTTTGCTTTTGATGGGTTTGATTGAGCATAAGTAAAACTCACATGGAATATCCTCTTATGGTTCCTGCTAGACCCATCAAGTAAATGTTACGGTGTATCAGTTTAATTTTCTTCCCAATACCATGGTGTCCGCTAGATGGTAGTCATGGTACAACTTCATGATCTCATTTTGGAGCTTGAGCCTCAGAACCCATAGGTGGTCTTTGTGCAGGATGATGCCTCCATCCTTCTTGTAACTATTCTGGCTGTTGCTGGGATCCCTTCCTCATCTCCCTCCTAACCTTGTCCTCAATTTTGGTACATCATTGGGCTATCCAAATCCTCTCTGTTAAGTTATAAACTTCTTCCCCCTCCTGTATCTCCACGAACACCTGAGGAGGAATTATGGTAGCAGTGCTATATGCGTCAAGCTCTTCCTTCACTTAAATTATTTTTGGGTCATAGCTAAGTAGGTCTGGCGATAAGTTGCTCTTCCCATGCTTATATTTTATCTCAAAATCATACTGAGACAAATCTAGTTCCAGTAATATCTCCTCTGATTCATTCTTTGGGGGCTCTTGTGAAACTCTAGAGCTCTTTGGTTGGTCCTAATTGTGAAATGGTGACACATATACAACAGGTGATACTTTTACTCATCTAGAGCTGTAACGATTTTCAAGAGTTGCTTGTCATATATAGGTTAATTTGTTTTGACTGGAAGCATCTTCCTACTGAAGTAGCATGCTGGGTGCTCTAAACCTTACTCGCCAATTTGAAAAAGGACTGCCCCAATGTCAAAGTTGGAGGCGTCCATATCACCAATAAATGGCTAGTTGGCATCAGGGTGCATAGAATGGCACTGTGAGAAGGCCGTTCTTGATGGCATGAAATGCCATCTCTTTTACCTCTTCCCATTAAAAGGGGAATTGTCCAGTCAGCTGGGTAAGCATAGCAGCCATCTCTGAGAGGTCCATGGTATATCTTCTTAGGAAATTTAGCACCCCTAGGAATCTGTGAACTCCCATCCTCTCCATGGGCATTAACTACTCCTTCACTGCTGTCAGCTTATTTGGGCTGATGGCTGTTTCCTTTTTAATACCACGTTGCCTGATAAAGATACTGAGCCACATTAGAACTCGCATTAAGAGGGCTTCAAAAGGAGATCTACCTTATCTAGCACCTGATAACCTTCCTAACGTCCTCTGTGTGGGTTTCTTGTGACTTAGAAAATACTAAGGTGTCGTCCATAGATGCGCCACATCATATCCCAATCAAGTCACTGAGCACATGGTCAATGGTCCTCTGGAAAGCTGCTGATGCATTCTTGAGTCCAATTACATAACCTTGTACTCTCACACACCCAGGTGACACTTGAAAGCCATATATTGTTAATGTTCAGGTACAACTGATACTTGATTAAAGGCGTCCACCAGATCTAACTTTAATAACACTTGGCTTCTAACAATCATCTGAGAGGTGCTAACCTTCAACGTTAAGGTTATGGGTCCATTTTGGTTATGGCGTTCATTTGGCGTTAGTCTAAACAGAAACAGAGCTCGTCGTTGGCCTTGGGAACCAGGAGTATGGGGGAACCACTGGGGATTTCATAGGTACAATAATCCCTCACTCCAACATGTCTTTTACATACTTATCCAGGGCTTCCTTCGCCCTGGGGTTCAGATGGTACACTGGGATTCCTTTACGAAGCCTGGAATCCCCTTTGAACTTGACTGAGAACGTGAAGGGGCCATGTGGAGCGCAGGTGGTGGCGATGTTCCTCTGTAATAGGTGTTCATTGTCTCTGACCGCTTCTGGTACCTTTTCCATCTCCGTCCCTTGGTTCATGGAGTTCAAATTGGTTCTTTTTCTGCCAAGGAAAAGAATTCTAATGTTATTGGCATCAGGTCCTTTGTGTGGAGCATCACCTGGCCCTCCTCTAAGTTAAAGTTTGGTAGTACTTGTGCCAACCCCTCATACTCATGATAATGGGGTGTGGAAGGTTCTGGGTGGCGCTTAAGGTCTTCCAGAAATGGTAGGGTCCCTGCTGTAGCTTTAGCATCGTCTCAATATCCCAGAATTCAGACAACTTGGAGTGTCCACGAAAGTTTCAGTACCCTTTTCATGCATTTGTACTTTCAGTTTTGTAGCTAACTCCCAGCCCAAGTAGTTTTCTTTGGCCAATTGTCCACTACTACCCACAGATTTTTGATAATGGCTCTTTCCCTTTCTTATTACGCTTTAGAAAGAACGGCACAAACAGATAAGAATACCAATTTCTCTTATTAAGAGAAGAGATGCAAAGAGTCAGGTGAAGATTGCACACAGTGACGACTGAGCCGCTAGAAGTTTCCTGTAATGGGGCCATGGGGCGTGAAGTAGTTCACTGGTGACCACCTGCTCCTGTTGTCCCATATGTGTAGCGACAGGTTCTGACTTCACACATCATCCATGGAAATTCCATGGTTTCTGAGAACATGGGTCCTGGCTTGGGCCAGGGATAACTGTCTTTTCACCTGGGAGGCAACTGTGACTTCTTCCTCTAAGGTCATCCCCATGCGATGGCAGCCATAATAGCGAGATAGCAGGACGTAAGTTCTGTCAGAACATTAGTGCAATCTGGGAGGGAGTCACATTTGTGGCTTTAACTAGAGGCCAGAACAGCTGCGAGGATTTCATGACAGCCATTTTTCCATGGATGAGTGCCAATAGCACTTACCAGGTGTCATCTTGCAAATTTTTGGTGTGGCAGCTCTTTCTACCAGTTGGAGACACTCCTCCAGAGAGGTCAGAAGAATTGGCTGAGTTTTCAAGAGGCCAGTGAGTCAGACTTGCAGATTATTTAGGTAGTCAGCTATCACCTAGGCGATCCGGAGGGACGCCGCCATGGTCTCCCAGAGGCCATGGTGAGATGAGATTGCAACTTGACATGGAAGAATGTTTCATGCATCACACTCAATTTCCATGAGATAAATGCTTGTCTAAACTCAGAAGTGGCATCAAAGCGTTGGATGCGAATAGCAGGGTTCCTTCAAGATGGGAATGGGCGAGCAGATTCCCTCAACAGGAACATGATGGAAAAGATGACCACCAGAAGAGTGCTAGTGAGCTTATACCATGTGGATAGGGCTCTCTTATAGGTCTTCTTCAACCTATCCTATAAAGAGGAATGAGGTCAATATAACTTCATCTAATGTGATGAACAGGATTTTTCAACATTATACAAAACAGCTAGGCAGGAGGTTCCAGTTAATGGCCCACAAGAAGAAGAGTGCGGCAGTGATCAGATACTTAGTCAGTTGGCTTAAAGTATAACTGTTGATATATCCTTGGAAGATATCAAGGACGATACACGCTTAAGAGAATTTTCTGTCCACTGGTGAGGCCTTAAAGAGAGGCAACATCCTTGACAACGTCTGAGGAGTAGTCCATTTTCCATTTTAAATCCAGAGTACCTTTCAAAATATCAATTCTATAACTTTAATACTTAAAATATTTATGTTTTGGAGGTATTGTTCTATATAAGAAGACAAAGTTGCCTTAAGCACCTTCATCTACTTGCCTTTATACTATGTAAATGGGTAATACAGTGAAATATGTTCCCATGGAGTCAGCAGGTGGCAGGCTATCCACAGGCTTGCCTTGAAAATCTTGGCCTCCAGTATTCTCATTTGTGCCCATTATAGACCATCCTCTGAGCACCTCAGACGTTACAGAAACTTGCTGCATTTATTTTTGCACTTTGAGAATGAATTGAAGATCAGCTTTTCTTTCATTCTTGATGCAAAACTTTGTATTAATTGATTCTTTTTTGGCAGCTTCTGATTCACTAGGACGCCATTATGCTCTACTCTTCATATTCCCCCCTTTGGTGTAATTCAAGTTGTCAGATCCTGATTTTCTAAGCTATAATTTGCCATGGTTCTCGACATTCTCCCATTGCATGGAGTTCAGCTTGGTGGCCTTTGATTCTCTGTGCTGCCACTTGTCTTAACAATTGACACTCTCACGTTCAGCAGAATTGAATTGGCATCCTTTGATTGGCCTAGTTATCACTTATACTGGGTCTTGCCTCCTCCACTCTTAATTTTATCTCATTTGTCAGCATCTGATTCATCAGAATGCCATTTTGAGAGTCGTTGCCCTTATAGCTATCTTTTTATTAAATTAGCCTCTATCTCCACTCTAAGGAATATCAAGGCTATGTGGTGGTCAGGAAGAGCCATGACTGTCACAACGTCCTCTGGTAATCCCATTTCTGCTAGCATTTCAAAATCATATAACACTTTGATTTTTAACATCATGTTTAATGTGCAAAAGCATTAGCCTAGGCCTTCTCTACCTTCAGTTTTTCACTCATATTGACCAGTAGAAGTTTGAATTTCTTGTGGCCTGGCATTATAATCGCTGGAGCTACTCAAGGCTCCAATCTCAATTTTCATGGGCGATGACCTCCATATGTAATTGTTCCAAGGTATCTAACATTAGCTCTGTGTTAACTATGATTTGCATTCCTGAAAAGAATGCTATTCATAATTTTCATTTTCAGTGGTATCAATGGTTCTTGAAAATCTACATCAACATTTCTCTGGTTTCTTTACAACCAACTTAAATTGGATGGGAATTATGCCGCATTGTAAATTAGATTTACAAAAATATTTTACTTCATAAGTGGAGTTTCTACTTTCTGCTGATTTACCAAGGTCAGCGTTTGCTCCAAAATTGCTAAGGTATTCTCCTCAAAAGCGCATTAAACCACATATTTTCTCAGGAACCTCATATCAATGAGAATGTCATATTTTGACTTGAGAAGACTATGGCAATAGTAGATACCACCAGTGATCCAAACATAAGAGATAGTGCACTGTACGCCCCACAGGACGTTGTAAATCTGATCTGGTGGTTTCATGTTCCTTCCAATTTTCAAAATTAAAGAAATCTTTATTCACTACACCAACTGGTTAGAACGAAATTAATGGGCTTTTCACTTTCAATTATCAACTATACTTATACTTTTATGATTATAATATCATCACATGTACACTTAGAGTATTGTGATAAGGTGTTTACTAAGTGAGCCTCAGAATTATATGGCAAATCTAGAGTATGAAATAATTTCATGGATAAATCAGAAAGGTCCTTGATCATACTAATGGGTAGAGAAACGTTCACATCATCATTTTTTTCTTAAGTAGATCTTTAGTGAATTCAGAGGTTCTTGTCTTTTATGCTAACTGATGGGCACAAGGCCAAGTGAACTCTTTTGTTACTTTAGGGCTGATACTCTTCGCCTTTGTACTGCTTATTTCATTTACGTTTAAAATTAACCACCTGATAAAGCAGATCAGGTGTATCTTCATTTTATGAATATATTGGAAATATTCAAGTCATCTTTGAATATTTAAGAGGGAACAATACTAATAGAAGTTCTAAATTGTTCCATATCTAGACTGATGACTCTTTTTCCAAATCCTACCCAGATACCTTTATTTTTTAGCCTGAAGCAGTTTTACTTGTTCTTTAGGCTTCTTGCTACAATTTTAAGTGGCAAAATGCTGAATTTCCACATTTGTAGCAGTGGCATATGATTTTTATCCGCCCATTTCAGTCCTTCAGGCTTGTTTCATGTTACAACTTAGATCGCAATTCCTCATCATACTCAGCGAACTTGATCATATTGAATATAATTTTTAGCGAACATGGCTTTGAAGTATCAGTGAAGTGCTTCAAATGTTGCTCCTAGCATCTTGAGATACTCCACCATCTGTGATGTGGAATTTTGCGTTGCAAGTGCTGAAACCATAGCATGGTGCAATTCTCTGTAGGGATAAAGAGCCGTTAACATAGCTATCCATAAAACAAAATCTTACAGAACTTTTACGCCTGTTAGGATTCTTGTTTCCTGGTTAAATTAGTCACCAAAAGCAGATAATGTTTCGTCCTTCTTGAATTAGTTTCCCGTGAGCTACTATTTGCAGCTAGCCATCCACTTATGACTACCAAACTTGGTCATGATTGCTTTTTTAGCGTCACTATATGTTCAATTATCCCCTTTAAGATGGGTCAAAACCAGATTTTGGCAATTGATGTCTAAGCAGTTCATCCCTATTACTGCTTTTTGTTGGTCTCCATTTTCAAAAATTGTCATTTTGGATATCCAGAAAAACACCTGAGTGATATCCCTTCAAGTTATAAGTAATTTTGGAATATTCTAAATTTCTTCTGTCACTATCATGGAAAAAGGTACCTGCCTGGCAACCCAGCTAATGATGAAAGGTGTTTTGAGGTAATCTCTGAAATTGCAGCAAAAGCTCTAGGCATATTTCTCTGGGGCTGTACTTTCCCAGATGAACTTTTGTCTATATTGTGGTCAACTTCATCCGTCTACATCTATGAACAAACACACTTTTGATTTTTAAAGGCTTATAAGCACTTTAATATTTGTGCTATATCCTTTTAATCCTATGGAATTGTTCTTTATCCGCTTTTTTCAGTCATTTAGAGATTTAACGCTTAGTTTACTTCAGTCCCCTTTCATTTCAAGGAGGTGACTTTCCCATAAAAATTGTTGCTGACCTTTGCGACTTGTTCAACATCTTTCTTGGCTTTAGCCACTCATGTACTAAGGTTTTTAGATCGGAATGTGACTTTGAGTTTAGCATATTTTCATTCATTGTTTCTAAATCTATCCATGACTTCTGAAGTTTGTTAATATATGACATTCCGGTGATAGCTTTTGATGTAATCTTTGGCCTGAAGACTTAACTACCCCTGCTGTATTGAGAACCAAATGTAATCTTTTTGCTTGTTTACAGCACAGGTTCTAGGTGTGCGTTAGTAAATTTTTAATTAAATTAATAAATAAGTAGTTGATATTAGTATGAAGACTATTGTCCTAGTTGAGTTCTTCACTGCAAGTTAAGTATGTCTTTAAAACTAGATACGTTCTAACGCTCTTCCTTCTGATACTTATAGGCACTTGAAAATATTCCAGACAATGGAAAACTATCTCTAAAAATCTAGTCTCAAAGTTTTGCACTTTCTAGACAACAAGGGAACCAGTCCATTCATTGGAATGCTTGAGTACTTGAGGTCTAAACAAGGTAAAACTATGACTTCAACTCTAAGCCCAAGAGTTGGTAAAAGACATTTTTTTTAATTTTAATTCAAGGCGGGCTGACCTGGAGATGTTGCCACACCGATTAAGGGGATTTGAATTAATAGAAAGAAGTATAATATCCGGAAGCCTTACCATATGGCATATGATAGACCAGGAACTCTTTGGACCTCATGCTATCTCTATATTGGTTTGGGGCATTGTTTTGCAGCGCCAACACAGTCATAATCGTCCCCCACCCAAAGTTCATCTACTGGAATTGAACTCAAGAGGTAGTGGTCATTGATTCCATACTCTACCACTGGGGTACCCTCCTTTGGTGAAAGACATATAGATAAGAAAAACTATTTTATTTCACTCTAATTACAAGATCAAGATATAAATTGTATAGTTATTTAAATGTATCCCAAAGTGAACTGTAAAATACTATCTAATTGACACCTTTATTAGTAACATTAAATAGACTAATTTAGGAATCTGGCGCCCAACCCTTTTGTTAGTTCCCCAATAGGAACAGCATCCGTTGCTATTGAATTAAGACCTTTAGGATTCATCCAATGTAATTATTACTTCATCCTCCTAATCAGATTACCCGCCAGCTGGGTCACAACCCCTCCTAAGTTAAATCTATGAAGAGCGTTTCCCAACGCCTTCACTCACCCTAGTGGATTATCCTTACTAAGTTGACAACCAATTTAGGTAATGGGACCTTTTACTAATCAATAGCAGGTCTCGTTGCCTATTATGCTAACCCACAAGTTGATGCTAACAAAAGCGCTTTAACGCTCACAAATACAACAAACACTTATTGACTGGTGATTCACCCCCAATTGAATAGCACAAGATAATTTTTATATTCATTTTTAATCTGAAAATTGAACTATTTGTAAATATTGTCAGTGTTTTTATAATAAAACATCTGTAAGGAGAGTGTCTATAACTCTCCTGTTCCCAGCGTGGCAGTGCAAGGTGCACTAGGCCAACACCAAGGAACTAGCCATTAATGATAAAGTAATTAGAGCCCAGCAGAGGGTGCTGGAGCAATAACCACCTAGGCATAGAAGTGCGAGTTTTCCAATAAAAAACCCACCAAAAGCGACGCTGTGCACATAGTGGAATGGTCTAAGCGGCCCAGGTTGGAGGGAACCTGGGCGAACAAATGGTGCATGAAAGGATAGATGCAAGGTATTTGCTATGGCGAGGTTAACGGAGCGTGAGACCTCCTCAAAGAGGTTTGCGCACAGGAGCGTTTGGAATATCATATAAATTTAAAAATAAATTTAAATGAAAAAAGGTTTATTTGGGAAATTTACCAACAAGGAATGTTGGTTGGGGAAAATGTATATAAGCTTGGATGGGGGAATACGGGATGTGCTTCAGTGGGACCAAGCACCAACCCACCAATAAGGCAATGGCACCATCAGAATTAGTTAAATAGGCCAAAACTAACTTCACTCAAGTCAAAAGATTGAAGTTGGATTCAACTTAAACATGTTGTTTCATTTTTGGAATGGGTTTCAAAACCCAGTTCCTTGACGAACTGAATGGAACCGTCCACATTAATTCAGTACACCATCCATTTTAATGACTGGGCCATTGTGAGAGGCTGGGCCTTTGGCACACCACTAGTCCCAACCTGGGCATATTTTGCACAAACCCAGCATTGGTCTAGGGTGTGCCTCAGGTCAAGGAGGGCCTGTAGCTTCACCCTCTGGACCTCCTGGCGCCCATCCTTATCTTTGGGGTTAGTCTCCACTATTATGTCATGTGCACATGACATTACCCTCTCCTCCCAATGGGGCTCAACCCCTCCAGTGGCTTGCGCAAGGGAAAAGTTCTTGTGGGCAGGGGCCAACTTCATGGTGGCAACGGTCAGTTTAGGTTGGGATCCAGCAGCCTGGGGAAAACGCTTGTGAAAGACGTCAATCAGATCTTGGGCATGCACACATTCGCATGCTGGAACCCAACTGTTTTTGGCAGCGTCAAAGCCATTCCAGGATACCAGGTACTCAAGTCTTCTTTTAACGTGGTGGGAGGAAACTATTTCTTCCACCTCCCACTCTGGCGTCCCATCCACGAGATAGGCTCAGGAGTCTCTGGTGGGGGGCCCTAGAACAACGTCAGTTTTCTCTCATGAAACACAGAGAAGATCTGGAATGAGGGGGGAAGATCTAGCCGGTATGAGGCATGGCCCACCTTTCGTACAACGCGATAGGGGCCAATCCACTTTGGTCCCAGCTTCTTACATGGCTGATTGATTGGGATGTTACGAGCATCAAGCATCACGAGATCCCCTTCCTTGTATGCGGGACCCACTTGGCGCTTCCCATCTGCGTTCTCCTTATATACCTGCATAGACGCCTCCAAACTTGTGAAACCCCCTGGTAGTTCTTCTTGATTGTCTTGGCAAAGTCCAACACAGCTTCAACCTTTGACCCACAGCAGGACTCCATGTTAAAGGTGGGGTTAAATCCATGGCTGATGAAAAGCGGAGAAACAGCCAATCAAAGAGTGCAAGGTATTGTTGCAAGCTAAACTGGGTCATGGAAAGGTGAGAAGCCCAATCTGAATGATCTGCGGCAGTGTAACACCGCAGAAACTGTTCCAAGCACTGGTTCACTCGTTCAATCTACCCATCTGATTGGGGATGATAGGCAGTTTAATGGCAAGGCGAATCTGAAGAGTCTTACAAAAATCTTCCCAAAAGATGGAGGTGAATTGGGGTCCTCATTCACTGATAAGCTCTTGGGAACCCCATGGAGTGCAAATACATGGGTGGCGAAAAGCCCAGCCATCTCCGGTGCAGTTATTGTGGTTTTCAAGGAATGAAGTGGGCGAACTTCATAGAACGGTCCACTACCACTATGATGGCATCATAACCATCAGCTACAGGTAGTTCCGAAATGAAATCAACTGAGAGGGAAGTCCAGGGCCCAGCAGCCTTTTGGACTGGTACCAACAACCCCGCTAAAGATTTATGATTGGTTTTATCTGGTTGCATACCAGGCACTCCTTACAATACTGCCCCACCTGAGCAGGCAAGCACTTCCAATTGTAAGTGCGGCATATCAACTCCAAGGTCTTTGCTTTCCCCAGATGACCAATGGTGATTCCATCATGATGGTCTCAGATGATTTCCAGGCGTAGTAGTCCAGCTGGTACCCAGAGGCGTCCGTGGAATCACACCATCTATAAAAATTTACTTAAGTGGTTGATTACCAGCCGTTAACCCAGTAACATTTTTACTGCAAAGGTTTGATTTCCTTGTGCACTTCATCGCGTTGTATATAATGTATTAATCAATAATAGTATGGAGACTATTATCCGTAGTTGAGATTGAACTATTATTAGGCCTAATGCTTCAGCCAGTACTTCCAATTAAATACTCTGTAAGTTGTACTCATAGGAATTTGTTCCCTATATTCTTGTTTACCCAATATTCGTTAAGATACCCCGGTGACAGTCTCTCTCAGTCCAACACACAGTTGGCAGCTATCCCTGATTGTGGTTCCTTCATCTCTAGATCCCCGCTCAGATCTTTACTCTTCTCTCTGAGAGCCTTCCAATTATTGCCTTCTGCAATAATATCCTTGAGACTGAACGACACAATAGAAGCTGATAGTCTAACTATACACCAAATCAATAATACTTCTGTAAAGTACTTGTTATCTTCAAAATTAGTTTTCTATTATGAGTTTTTCTTTATTATAGTAAATCCTAGGGAATTATATAGTAGGATTTGGCTGTCTATCCCATGGTTGACACCTCTTCAATGAAATGGCAGCCGTTGCCATTGAATCACCCTTCCTTGTCTCAGCAGCAATGGTTTTCCCCATCCTAGCTAGGATTCCATCATTGGACATCCTTGAGACCTTAAACGGAAAGAGTCGAAAAACATGTCCCTAACATTTTCCTCTTAATCCAAGTGAACCAACCATAATTGGCTAGTGACCTGCTTAGGTATTGGGACTTATTACCCATTATGGAAGGTCACTTTACCACCAATCGATTCACTAGTTGCAGGCAACATCACTCGCCTCGCAACTCACTATTCATTCCTAATCAGTCGGTGATGAAGCCCAACTGATCCCAATTGGTACACCTGATAGTTAATCACTATCAGATGCCCCTATTTCATTGGCCACTTCCTCCTGATGAGATCTTAGGTATTCATCCAGAATGATCCCTGATGGATACAACCAGGTGAATATCCCAAAATCCCCCAAACATAGTTCCTCTGAAACTTGGGCCAACTGATTTCCAATTCACTTCGCCTTAGGGAATTTTCCCTAGTGATACCAGGTAATCTAGCAGGATGGGAATATGGGCTAAAATCCCAACACATCCCCCCTCTTGCCTAGATTTCCTGCAAGAAAAGGACCGGGGCATGAGAGCACCACTTTGGACACCTGGTCAAATACTTCATTGGTTCAAGCGGAGTACACTCATTGATACTCAATGCTGCTCAGGATGACCTTTAGCATACAGAGTTCTTCCTCTTCCTCCTCGCTACCACCTTCTCAGAGCGCGGTCCCCATGACCTTCTGTCATACCGGGATGATCAATTTACTCATGATGATATTAGTCTGGGATCCAGTTTTCCCCCATCAGGGTATATGACCCTCTGTCATATTCAGGATTTTGGTCCAGCGTACTTGATTTCCTGATTTTCTCCTCATTCTCAACAGGAGACTCTTGCCATCGATGCTCATTTCATGGCTTGATTAATAAACTTATTTCTATTTGCCCTCGTTATTTTGCTCATAACCTCTTGGCTGTAAGTCATTCCTAATTTTTCCCTTGGAAAGCTTATCTCATTAATTTTGAGATTAATTTCCCAAAATTGGAGTCTAATGGATTATAGAGTGCATAATGTCAACCTCTATATAAGTCTGATATCCCTCCTCTCATCCAGCTCATATGTCAAATTCTGAATCTCGCTACCAGCAGCTCCTCAATAGTCTGTCTGATCCAGACCTTCGTCTCTTCCAGTAGATGGTTGGGATGCTTGATGGAACCTCTTTTATGGTCCTTCCAGGACTCATATGCCTTGTCTTTCACAAGCGGCAAGTCCTTCCATCGAATTACTGGAAATGGTAACTAATCCCATCCAAAACCAGGCTGGCCATCATTTTGAACAACTCTCAGCTGACTCTTCCTCTGAAGTTGATTCCAGAGGTGGACTTCCAAAAGCCTCCTGGATTCAGCTCCTTTTGCTGATGTTTGAACATCATTGGAGATGCCCCAGAGATTATGCTTCTTGCTCTGGATCATTTGTTTTTGGATGGGTCAAACCTGCTCCCTGAGTTCCTCTTCTGACTTGGTCAATTTTACAAACCCGCTGTTCTGGTTTCTGAGCTCTCAATTGGTAACAGCATACAATTTGAGCTCCCCTACGCTGAACTCTGGGCCTATGTCACTGAGGCTTTGACATTAGCGCTGAATCCCCTCTGATCTTGACAACCTTCTAGATCAGGATACTGCCGCCTATGCTATTCGCTTTGCTGGACAAGATCTTTTAAGTTGGTCTATGAAGCTTTCAGCCTCACCTGGTTTCCATTGGTCATTCAGCTTTAGCTTCCATGAAGCTCATAGTCGTCACTTGCAGGATGTGATCCACTCTCTGCACAACTATCTCTTCTCCAGAGCTTCCCATCAGTATCTTCCACTGATAGAGTTAATAGGGGCATTATTTGGCAACCCCTGTCGAGTATTCCTTCTTCATTGCTAGCCCACATGTCCAGTGTCCTCGATGAAGCCCATCAGCAGGCGCTCAGTGAATAATCTTTAAGCTCTGGTGCCATATTGGGATTACTCGAGGTTATTCACCAATTGTCTTTTCTTTATTGCTGCTTTCCTCCCCACTCCGGGGTTTTACAATTGGCATCTTCTGACATCTCAGTTTCCCTTCCCTAGTCGCTTTTTCTCAGGGCTTGGCGTCCACTCAACGAATGTGGTTTTGTGTAGGTCTGCCCTTGCTAGCGTCTGATTGAATATCAATTTTGACAGGCTGTTTATTCCTACCACAATCCATCCTCCCTCCCCAAGAGATGAAATAGGCGATCATCCCCGTAGTGAGGACAATCAATAAAAATAAAGTTTATAAAAAATATTGGCTTTTTTATATATGCGGTTTATAATCTTTTTTAATATCTTTATTGATTTTTTACCTTTATTCTTCTTTTTTACTATGGGACTTGACCTTGTTTTGGTTCAGCGGTCCATCTTTTCCCCCAAACTGGGTCCTGGGTACTTAAACCTACCAGTTTTCCATGGTTCAGAGGTTCTTTTCCGATTTTACATATAGATTGGTTCAGAGGTCCTTTTATAAGACTTGACCTAATCATCAGGACATGACCAACTTAATGGTTCATTGGTCCTTTGGGCTCTTTTTATTTTTTCCTCAATCCAACGCTCTAGATACTTAGCGTGGACTCAATTTACTACTTTTCCATCCAAGAGATTCATGATGGAGTAAGCATTGGTCGCCATCTTAATAATTACTTCAAAAGGACCTGACCACAACACATCTAATTTGTTTCTTCATCTGAAACCATGCATATCACAATAGGCGACTTTTTCCCCTATTTGATATTATTCCAAGGCCAGTCAGTTTTTGTCATCTGTCAATTTCGCTCGTATCCTTTTCTTCAAGGTTGTATCAAATGCTTGCAATTGCATATCAATCAGGATACTCATCATTCAGTTCAAGTATTGCTCAGTACTCATCCCCAACGTAGGTTACACCACTGAATATAAAATTGGTGGCAACGCGGCCTTTCTTCCATATAATAATTCAAATGGCATTTTTACCGTTGCTGTATGATGACTAATGTTGTAGGCGAGTGGCACCAAACTCAGGTACATTCCTCACGCGGAAGTTCTCCCTGTGACTAGCTTCCTCAGCGTCACGGCCAGCGTCCCATTGACCCGTTCTACCAGTCCGTTTGTCTCCAGCCAGTATGGTACTGACATGACTCCTCATATCCCCATTATTTAATTTAACCTCGGGATCACATGAGATGTGAAGTTGGTCCCATTGTCGCTCAGCAGGACTTGCAGACATCCATGCCAGTATACTACTTGATCCAGGATGAATCTCGCAGTACTGGTAGCATCTGTACTGGTTAGGGCCTTCATTTGACCCATCTCGTCATATGGTTGATGGCAACTATGATGTACTTGACTCCCCCTATGCTCATCACCAGTGGTCTCATCACGTCAATGGACACCTTGTGCCAGGTGAATCCAGGGCAGACCAGTCAGTATCCAGTTGTGTTCTTGTGTGGTTTGTGCAGCTGGCACTCCATGCAACAAGCCAGAGGATCCGCAAAATTTTAGTTAATCGATTTCCAGTAATAATACTGGCAAATATGGTTGGTTGTTTTCCTCAGGCCTCTGTGCCATACACCCTTGTGAGCTGCTTGTACATCGCTCCTCTTTTCTGATGGTTTCAGGAATAATAGCTTCTTCCCGTTAATTGTCTTGAATACTTGTCCATCCATAGCCTCGGTGTTTTCCATCACTTTTTTGAAGTGCACCTTGGATTTCTCAAGGCTCGTCCCCAATTCTTCCTTCAACCATTCTCTGAGATAGATCATCCGCCTGTGGGCATACCACCTGGACCATTGGAAACTGCAATAAGCCATACGCGTTCTGGTGAGAAGCCCCTCTTGGTGGACTATCTCATAATTGTAAGCCTGAAGCTTAAGTGCCCATCGGGCCAGTCATCCTTCCAGTTCCCTTAGATTGTGCAGCCAACTCAGCGAATAGTGGTCCGTCACCACCTTAAAGTGCATTCCGTGGATGTACACCCAAACGGCTTACATGCATATATGACTGCAAGGCATTTATGCTCAGTCATAGTGTAGTTCCTCTCAGTGGCTGAGAGTGTCCAGCTCACATATGCCACCTGATGCTCATCCCCAAGTTTATCTACTTGGCTCAATACAGCGCCAATTGCCATCAACAAAGCATCAGTTTGAATGATAAACTCTCAATTGAAATTTGGATATTTCAGAATTAGCAAATCTATCAAACACTGGCATAACTCATCAAAGGAGTCCTGGGCCTCTTCATTCCACACGAATTATTTTTTCAGATCCTTTAATAAATGAAATATAGGCTCAGCTATTTGGGCGAAGTCCCAAATAAATTTTCTGTAGTATCCAACTATCCCAAGGAACACTTGGATGTCTCAGATACTCTTTGGTACAGCCATAAACTCTATAGCTGCTATCTTCTGGGTTTGCGGCTGCAATCCACTTGAGCTGATTACAAATCCCAGGTATTCCAACTCTTTCTTGAAGAAGTGGCACTTCCTTGGCTTGATCTTCAGGTTAGCCATGGACAGTCTCTTAAAAACTTCTTCCAAGTGGTGTAGGTGATCAGTAAACGTTCTACTGAACACATTGATATCAACCAGATATACCAGGATGCACAACAACTTCAGGTCGCTTAATATCACGTCCATGGCCCTCTGGAACGTCGCAGGTGCATTGCAGAGACCCTGGGGCATTCTCGTCGGCTGGTATAGCCCCTGTGCAGTAAAAATCGCGCATTTATCTTGGTCTTCTTCTGGCAAGTTAATCTGCTAGTATCCCAAGATTAGATCCATCGCAGAGAAATACCTCACTTCTTCTAAACGATCCAGCGCATTGGTAATCCTTGGTAGGGGATATGAATCCTTCTTCAAAATTTTGTTCAGCCTCCGGTAGTCAATCGCCACCTGGTTCAACCCATCCTTCTTCTTCACAATCAGAGTCAGACTCACCCAGGGACTTGACAACGGAACTAGAAGCCCATGCTTTACTAGTTTACTGATTTCATCCTCCACTACCGCTTCAGCAGCTTTTGATCTTCAGATTGGTCTCATCCTTATCAGTAAATTTTCCCTGGTGTTGACCTTGTGAATTACATCTCATGCGCATCCCAAATTGTGGTCGTCCTGAGCAAACACTTCCTAATATTTCTCAAATAATTTGAGCACCTCTTCCTGCTGGACTTCTGGCAGATCAGCGAGTTGCTCCTGATCAACCAATAGGTTGATGCTTTTAACTACCCCAGCCAGTAATCCCATTTCATTGAGAGACCCAATATCATGGAATCATCCCAATTCAGCCGTCAGGATCAAATGAATAAACATGATGATCTTATTCCTCTTGATCTTTTTCGATTTTCTTCTCAAATTCTCCAGGAGAACTCATATTTCTCCATGGCTGGCATTATTATCTCAGGAGCCACACATGGCTCCACTCTGGACTTCTTCCAGGGGCTTCTGACTTCCCCATAAAACAGCTCAGGAATCTCCAAAGTCAACCCTGTGCCAACTATTATCTGCGATCTGGCCAGTATGGTCCTCTCTTTCTTGATCCTTTATGGAATTCCCCAGTTTTCTAGGATTTCTGCTGGCATCTCATGTCGCTTCCTACCAACTAATTAATATCAAATCAGTACAATGCCATCATTTTATATCGGATTAATGAAGTTGTTTCTTCAATTCAATGGAGCTTCACCATCCTTCTGTTATACCAATGGTAACATCTGACCCAGGATGGTCAACGTATTATCCTCAAAGTTACATTTAACTCCATACTTCTTTAGAAACTCCATTCCAATCAGGATATCATAGTTTTGGTTTGCCAAAACTATCACTGGCGCAGATACCACCAATGAACTGAATCGTAGTGGCAGTGCACTATACGCTTCACAGGAAACTGTGGTGTTTGGCCCAGCTGTTCTGTATTCTCTCTTGTGTTCCAAGTCCAGCGAAATCTTCATCCTCTTCACCAGCTTGGTTGACACAATATTGATGGGCGCTCCACTGTCAATAATTGCCCTCACCCTCACTCAATTCACTCGAATATCTATATACATACACTTGGAGTATTGTAATATAGTATTTACTTAGTGAATGGCAGCGTTATTAGCCAAATCTAAGGTGTGAATAATCTGTGCCAATAATTCAGGAAACAATTCCTTTATCACGACGAGGGAGATAAAAAGATTGACCTCATCTAAATGAATGTCTAATAACTCTTCAGGATTCTTGGTGGTTCAAATATTCTCTGCCAGTTTTCAGGCATACGGCAGGGCAACTTGCTAAATTATCTTAAGTCAATCTTCTTCGCCCCAGCTCTGGTCATAGCATTCACATCCATTTTGACCACTTGGTATAGCTGATCCTGCTCGTCGTCTATGAACAGATCACTAATGTTGATTTCTTCATTAATGATATAGGGAGGAACAGGTTTCTCCACCGTTCTAGACTGTTCCTTGTCTAGGCAGCGGGCCCTTTTTTTGAATCCTTAGCGGCTGCTGTCTCCTTGAATGGACCACGTTAATCTGATCCTTTATCTTTTTGCAGTGTATGGCGAAATGTCCTTTCCTGACACACTAATAGCAAAACTTCTCTTTCTTGCTTAACCATCTGAATTTTTCAGGCTTATTTCCCAGTACAGTTCAGTTGGTAGCCTCTTTTGCTCAGCCATTTCCCTTCATGGGATTTGGATTTCATACTGGATTTGACTTGAAGCTTCTATTTGGGGCATCAAACGCCACTCCTAAAATCTTCAGATTGTCTACCATTTGTGAGGTAGTTATCTCCATCGTGAATATGGAAGACATCATTTGATGCAAATTGCGATAGGGCCAAAGGGCCACTTTCAAAGCGATTCTAGCATCAAAGCCATCTAATATCTTTGCTCCAGCCAGGATCTGAGACTCCAGGTAAAATTGATCTGTGAAGCTAGCAAGAGACTCATCTTTATGGAATTTAATTCCCATAAATTCTTGTTTGCATTTTGACATGCGGGTTGGACTCCAAACTCCTTCATTATGGCCGCCTTTGACTTGGCATATGACCAGCTGTCCCCCTCCAGGTGGGGTAACACTAGGTTTTGACAGTCAATGTCCAGGAAGTTTTTGACCATCAACGCCTTTTGACAATCCCCATAGCTGTTCATAGTCATGTCAAACAGTCAGAAAAACGCTGGGGCGTTATCCCAATGGAATGTCGGCAATTTTGGCGTTGCTTTAAATTCCTCCGAGTCATTTCTGGCCAATTCTCTCAGTTCAGCTACTCAGCTAACTTGTGGAGTGACTTCGGGTGTCACCTCCAAAATGGCATTAAAGGCGGGTGGCATATTTCTTGGGGTATTCAACTTCCCAAGTATCATGTGAGGACTTCTCTCTTCATCATCGCTGGCCATATTGGGCTCACAAGCACATCTGTAAGCTTTTAAGTCCTCCACTTCTTTGATCAATTTCTCGATATCTGCACCAAACTTTCTTAAATGAAGCGATCCACTTCTCACTCCATTTTCAAGAATAGGACCTCTCGAATGAGGTCCCCTTCTTTCTTCTTCAACAAGTTTACTTTGCTGAGTAACTTGCTCCTGAAGTTGGCAACATTTTCTACTCCGTTCTCCACCTTGGCAACTCGTTCGTCCAAGGCCACAAACTCCCAATGGTCCGCTGAGTTTAAGGCATTCTGATTAACAGTGGCGATCTTAGTCCACAGCTTGCATATTTCTTATTTATATGACATTATAATAAACTTTACTCAATTACCCCTGTAGTGAGCACCAACTTGTAAAAATTTACTTAAGTGGTTGATTATTGGCTGTCAACCCAGTAACCTTTTTACTGCACAGGTTTGATTTCCTCTAGCACTTCATCGCATTGTATAGAATGTATTAATCAATAATAGTACAGAGACTAAAATCCATAGTTGAAATTAAACTATTATTAGGCCCAACGCTAAGGCCAATACTTCTGATTAAATACTCTGTAAGTCATACTCATAGGGATTTGTTCCCTATATTCTTGTCTACCCAATCTTTGTTAAGATACCCTGGTGACAGTCTCTCTCAGTCCAACACACAGTTGGCAGCTATCCCTGATTGTGGTTCCTTCATCTCTAGATCCCCGCTCAGATCTTTACTCTTCTCTCTGAGAGCCTTCCAATTATTGCCTTCTGCAATAATATCCTTGTGATAGAACAACACAATAGTGCTGTTAGTCTAACTATACACTGAATTGATAATATTACTGTAAAGTACTTATCTTCAAAACTAAGTTTTCTATTATGAGTTTTTCTTTATTTATAGTAAATCTTAGGGAATTATATAGTAGGGGATTTGGCTGTCTTACCCTCAGTTGACACCTCTTTTATGAAACGGAAGATGTTGCCATCCAGTTGGGACCATCTAGTACTAAAAAAAGATGTTGCCATTGAATCACCCATCCTCGTCTCAGCAGTGATGGTCTTCACCATCCTGGCTATGATTCTGTTGTAGGACATCCTTGAGACCTTAAACGGAAAGAGTCGAAAAACATGTCCCTAACGTTTTCCTCTCAATCCAAGCGAACCAATCATAATTGGTTAGCGACCTGCTTAGGTATTGAGACTTATTACCCATTATGGGAGGTCACTTCACCAACTGATTGATTCGCTAGTTGTAGGCAGCATCACTCGCCTTGCAACTCACTATTCATTCCCAATCAGTTGGTGATGAAATATGACCGATCCCAATCAGTACAACTAATAGTTAATCACTATCAGATGCCCCTATTTCATTGGCCACTTCCTCCTGATGAGATCTTAGGTATTCATCCAGAATGATCCCTGATGGATACAACCAGGTGAATATCCCAAAATCCCCCAAATGTAGTTCCTCTGAAACTTGGGCTAACCAATTTCTGATTCAGTTCACCTTAGGGAATTTTCCCCTAGCGATACCAGGTAATCTAGCAGGCTGGGAATATGGGCAAAAATCCCAACACTATATCATCCTTTACATGATAGCCCCGGATAGATCCTCTTGATTTGAAGCGCTCTTTGCAAGTACCATGATATATTCACCCAACAGCGGCTGAGAGAGGATTACCTTTATGAACATACCATATTCCTCCGCGTTATCCAGAGGTGCAAGAGCTGGCCCATTAGCCAGAGAGAGGGAAGTAGCGAAATATTTTTACTTGGAGGAGTCATCACCTGGGTGTTGTTTACTTCTACCTCCTTGAGGTGAGGGGCTAAAGCAGGGTTGCAGCTTAAAGCATCCACAAACCATTATCCTTGCCCTTGGTGAACTCATATGTGAATGCAAATTGGGCAATGGTCTCATGCCAACGGGGTTGCCATGGAGTTAGGACATGAGAAGCGCGGTGTAATGGTCAGGTCAAACCAATTGTTACATCTTGACTCAAAATTTGGATTTCTGAATTTTGAGTTGAAATGCCATTTTGAGATTTTGAGGTTCATGCGGGCTCAGCACTGGGCTGTGCCCCTCCTGAGCTATTCTTTATGCTCCCTGGGGCACAAAGAAAAGTGCGAAGGGGCTCCCTTGAAGAGCGATCTTAAAAGGTCAGGCCCGCGCGATTCTGAACTCAGTTCAGAATTTTTTCTTGTTTCCCACCTTTGTGTGGGATTCTACGGTTGCCTCGAGGCCACTCTTGCTGAGTCTTACCTGGTATCCAGTGGCAAACCTAGTTTTTTGCCTTAACAAAGATGTGGGCTCTGGGTGTCTATTGGAGGCACCTAAACCTATGGGATTGTTTAATCCACTCGGGATTTTTTCATTGTGTCACTCGCAGTGCCATATTATTGGATAAAAATTCGGTTGCATGTTTATTTTTATTAACAAAAAAACAGTTAATTTCAGGGTTGAATCCGCTCTTACCTGTGTCATCTTTTCTCGCTTCAAATTTTTCCAATAACTGGGTTAAAGGACAAATTTTGGTGTCCATTTGATCCACTGATCCTTAGGCGAGATGGCGATTGAAAAGTGGGATGTTTTTGATTGTTACATTATTCTGAACTCACTGTGCTGTTAGCACGCCACCAGATCTCCACTTTGGCCTGACCTCAGTGGTTGCGTCAGGTCCCAGTTGTTAAGTAACTAGCACTGGGGGGAGCCGGTGACTGATGGCCAACCCTGGACCTGAGTAATCATTGGTCCAAAATCCTGGTGGGGCTTCCCCTCACCAGGGATCTGGCTGGCACCAAGGGACCTGGCCCAGCAGGGCCCCTCACCCCACGGTCTGCCCACCATGTGTGGGATAACCACCCAGCCCCACGTTGGGCATGTTTCCCCTCGCTGGGTGGACTGGGTTTTGCAGTCTGGCTCTGGCTCCATACTTACTGAGAAAGACCTTGTGGTGGTTGCCTCCAGCTATGAGCCACCCTCTTGTGGGGGGCTCCTTCTTAGCAGGGAGAGATGTAACAGTCGGGTCAAACCAATCATTACATCTTGACTCAGAATTCGGATTTCTGAATTTTGAGTTGAAACGCCATTTTGAGGTTTTGAGGTTCATGCGGGCTTGGCGCTGGGATGTGCCCCTCCGAAGATATTATTTATGCTCCCTGGGGCACAAAGAAAAGTGCGGAGGGGATCCCCTGAATAACGACCTTAAAAGTTCAGGCCCACGCGATTCTGAACTCAGTTCAGAATTTTTCCTTATTTCCCACCTTTGCGTGGGATTCTCCGGTGGCCTTGGGGCCACTCTTGCCAAGTCTTACCTGGTATCCAGTGGCGAACCTAGTTTTTGTGCCTTAACAAAAATGTGGGTTCTGGGTGTCGATTAGAGGCACCTAAACCTATGGGATTATTCAATCCACCCAGGTTTTTTCCTCATGTCACTCATGGTGCCATATTATTGGATTTAAATTCGTTTGCATGTTTATTTTCATTAATAAAATTGGCTAATTTCAGGGTTGAATCCGCTCTTACCTATGTCGTCTTTTCTCGCTTTGAATAATCCAATAACTGGGTTAAAGGACAGATTTTGGTGTCCATATGATCCACTGATCCTTAGGCGAGATGGCGATTGAAAACTGGGATGTTTTCAATTGTTACACGCAGTAGTACAGCAAGGCATGGTGGTCTGTATGTATGCAGAATGGTTGGGTAGAGCCATAAAAGTAGTGACGCCATTAAGTCATCGCCTCCACCACTGCTAGTAACTCCTTGTCATAAACGGCATAATTCAACTCTGGCAAAGACATTTTTCTAGAAAAATATTCCATTGGATGATCTATCCCACCTTTGCCTACTTGTAACAAGGTGGTCGCTATGGCAAAGTTATAGGCATCAGTAGACACAATGAACTCTTTTGAAGGGGCAACATGGCGAAGAAAAGTCGTGGACAACAGGTTGCACTTCACTGCTTGGAAAGCATCCTTCAAAATGGGGACCACTGAAGCTCTTGCACCGCTAGCCTTGTATAAGGGAGCCGCCACCTCAGACAGATTGGGAGTGAACTTCTTGAGGAACGTGCACGTCCCCAAAATGCTCCTCAATTCCTTGACCGAGGTGGGGGTAGGTCACTCACAAATCGCCTTATCCTTGTCTGGAGTTATCATGTGTCCTTGGTCAAACACGACGTTTCCCAGAAACGTAATCTGGGATTTTAAGAACTCGCACTTTAAAATTTTCAATGTAAGGCTCGCTGCCTTTAACCGCTCCACCACTTGCCAAAGGTGGACTGCATGGGACTCCTTATCAGGGGAAAACACCAGGATATCATCAATGTAGGCAACCGCGCATATCCCTAACAGGTCCCCCAACGCAGCATCAATGCGGCGTTGAAAGATGGCAGGGGCATTCTTAAGCCCAAAGGGCATAACCTGGAACTGGAAAATTCCTTTTCTGGTGCGGAATGCAATTAACCACTCCTGGCCCTTCTTTATCCAGATTTGATTGAACGCATTGAGGCAGTCCAGCTTGGAGAAGACCTTCGCCTTCTCCACATAGCGTGCAATCTGTGAATCCAAAGTGATGGGATGGAGGTCTAGTACAGTGACATTGTTAAGGTTAACTTAGTCCACACATGGGCATAAAGTACCATCAGACTTCTCCAAAAAGAGAAGGGGTGAGCACACAGGGGAGGTACGCTGAAAAATCGCACCTTTGGCCAGCTGTTCCTACACCCCACATATCCAACGCCTTTTCCTCCTGGATGGTCAATGGGTAAATGGGGGAAGATATACGCACCAGATCCACCATGAGCTTGAAGTCACATTCGAACTCATAGTGCTCAGGGGAGTGCATTTGCAGATGCTGCTCAAAAGAGGATTCCAAACCCTCCAAACAGGAAGGTAAGGAAATTTCCACGGAGGAGAGGGTCTTCAACAAAGGAGAAAGATAAGGTGTGGGAACATTGGTACAATGAGGTAATGGGCCCTGGGTGGTATTCTCCGACAAGGGAACAATCAACTGGTGACCGTTTACCAAAGATAAGGATAGAGTGTTTTCTTTCAAATTAGTCTGAACGACAAACTTTCTCCACTACTCAACCCCCAAAGTAATGGGGAACAAGAGGTGCTTAATAGCTTGAAAATGGTCAGACAGAAGATAGGCGTCCACCTGGTAGTCCACCAAGCCTATGACGTTCAGCATAGGGATACCTTGAGTAGCCCCACCTCTAGCCATACCACCTGGTAAGTAACTCAACTCAAGGTAGTCAGCAAGGTCTTGGTCAATAAAATTATTTGTGGCACCGGTATCCACTAAAATAGTTGTGCTGAACTTCCCAAGAGAGGATGTAAGGGTAGCAGTCAAGAGGAATTATCCAGAGTGGGATTTATTCAAAGCAGAAAACGCCCCCACTTCACCTAAAGTTTCTTCTGACTTAAGCAAACCATAAGGGTAGGTTTGGGAATCAAAGAAGGGGAGGGATAGTTGGCCACTCTTACTACTGAGGCCACATACCCATCCATGCCTTCTGCAAGTGCATAAACGTTTTCATAATGTGAACGCAGTTCCTTATTAACTTCCTGTGTGCTTCAAATCATGAAAGAGGTCAAACAGGGATTTTCTGGTGCGATTCCATACACAGGAATGGGTTCAAGGTCTGAACCATGAGAGGCCAAAAATGGTTCAGAGGTATATCTCAGGTTTCCGTCATAAAGCGCTTTTTTAGACGTGAATGATCCTACTTTTTGAGCCGCAATAGAATGCCTGACATTATCCATGGCCAACACCCCCAGGCTCATCTGCGCCAATTCCGGTGGCACCAGCTGAACACTCAGGTGAAAGGAAACTCTTTAATTAATTCAATATTGAGATATTCGGCGGAAAATTAGGGAATCACAACTTTTAGACCTCGAAGCATCTGTATCCACCAGGTATGAGCATGAAGGGTGGATATTTTTCAGTCAGAGGCAACCAAAATAACGCTGAGTTGCCCCAACCATTGGGAAAATAGGAAACTGCGGTGCAGCTAACAACAGCTGACTCCCACAGCCAGCGCCCAATGTTCCCACATCGGAAAAGATCCACACGGAAAAAGTTCATGCACATAGAGTTAAAGGTTTGGTCAACTAATGTAAGGAGAGTTTCTATAACTCTCCTGTTCCCACCGTGGCAGTGCAAGGTGCACTAGGCCAACACCAAGGAACTAGCCGTTAATTCTAAAGTAATTAGAGCCCGGCAGAGGGTGCTGGAGCAATAACCACTTAGGCATAGAAGTGCGAGTTTTCCAATAAAAAACCCACCAAAAGCGACGCGGTGCACATAGTGGAAGGGGCTAAGCGGCCCAGGTTGGAGGGAACCTGGGCGAACAAATGGTGCATGAAAAGATAGCTGCAAGGTATTTGCTATGGCGAGGTTAATGGAGCGTTAGACCTCCTCAAAGAGGTCGCGCACAGGAGCGTTTGGAATATCATATAATTTAAAATAAATTTAAACAGGAAAATGTTTATTTGGGAAGTTGACCAACAAGGAATGTTTGTCAGGGAAAACGTATTTAAGCTCAGATGGGGGAATATGGGATGTGCTTCAGTGGGACCAAGCACCAACCCACCAATAAGGCAATGCTTCCATCAGAATTAGTTAAATAGGCCAAAACTAACTTCACTTAAGTAAAAGATTGAAGTTGGATTCAACCCAAACATGTTGTTTCATTTTTGGAATGGGTTTCAAAACCCAGTTCCTTGACGAACTGAATGGAACCGTCCACATTAATTCAGTACACCATCCATTTTAATGACTGGGCCATTGTGAGAGGCTGGGCCTTTGGCACACCACTAGTCCCAACCTGGGCATATTTTGAACAAACCCAGCATTGGTCTAGGGTGTGCCTCAGGTCAAGGAGGGCCTGTAGCTTCACCCTCTGGACCCCCTGGCACCCAGCCTTATCTTTGGGGTTGGTCCTCACTATTATGTCATGTGCACATGACAACATCAGCACTCTGGAAAATTTAGTTAAAATTCCATAAGGAAGTAAAACCAACAATACTTACCATATTAATGATAACTCCCACATCTGCTATGGGTTTTATTGTAAATAAATTTTATGCAATGGATAAAGCACATTATACTTATAAATCATTAAGCTTAATAATGTGGGCATTCTAAAGTACCAACAATGGCACAATTCAAGTTTGAGTTGGAGTGTAACGGTCAAGGCGTTGCATGACCATCACATTGCCCTAGTCTTCCCTAGGGTGATAGTCAAGGCCAAGAGAGAGGGGCTTAACAGCTATGATTTTGTAAATGGCAATCTGATGAGTCAGATGCCTCAAAATCAAAGCAAATAAAAAATCGTGAGGCTGACGGGGAAGGGAAGCCTTGAAAATGGCGCTCTGGCCAACCAGATGCTGCCAAATTGAATATTACTAAATGTGGCAATGAGGGAGTGGACCAGACTTGAATTTCAGGCCAATCAGGTATGGCCAAACCTGATGTCCTCGAGAGTACTGACAAAGATGAAAATCCTTGCAAATGGCGCTCTGGCCAACCAGATGTACCCAAATGGAATATTACCAAAAGGTGCAATGAGGATAACCCTCATGAATGGCGCTCTGGCCAATTGGATGCCACCAAACCCCAGTTGGCAATATTGAGGTTTATGTACAAAGATAATGGCCTGAGCTTCAAGAACAAATTGAAGATAAATAATTGCAGAAAAGTTTCTGCAACCCTGAGGGTACCCAGTCCTAATTTGAGACAGGGCATTGACAACGGAATTGAGGGTCTAGATCCTCAAGTTATGCCCGTCGTTGAGAAGATGGCCACAGACTCCGCGTGGAACAGGACCCACTCTTCCCCCCTAAGCTCAGTATAAATCTGAGCTGGCGAAACTGTGTAAAGCAGTTTCATCTTCTAATAAATACCAATAAACTTAATAAATTTTAAAATAAATTTTTAAAACAGAAATCAGTTTATTAAGGTCTAAAGGGGAATCACAGATGGACAACAGCTCAAATTTCGACAAGGCTATCCAGTCTTAATATGCTCTCTCTGGGGGTCAAACCCTCCTGCTGAGCGCCAGCATAGTCCTGACTGTTGCCCAAAATCTCATAGTGAAGTGGTTCCCATACAGTCGGATTAGGGGCATTTCCACAGCAGGATTATCCTGCTTGTGGGCACTTACCTGGGCACTCTTGCCAAACTGCTTTGTGGCAGTGTTTAGAGACCCCATCCGTCACATGGAGTAGATCAGGATTCATTATTGGAGGCTGGACTAAGATCAAATAATGATAACTTAGTTAAGTGATTTCCAGTATCTATTATTTAAAAGGTAATAGAGAGTAATGCATGTTAGGTGACACAAGGTGGTTAATAGGGCAACTAGAGGAGTTAAACATTAAATTTAATTAAAGTCGTAACACCTTGATGATATAATTGATCTGGGTATTATTTTTATGATTGATCAGTGGAGCACTAATAGAAAATTTATCTGGATTTTTGTTTGGGTTTTACTTGGCGTTATTATAGGAAAACGCTCACTGCTTTTGAATATCTTATCATTGATTATAGGTTTAGTAATAAACCATCAAACAATATATTAAGTTTAATTGATTATACATATTTTGGAACCTCAAATCAAGGCTTCACCCAAACTAGAGCAATTCTCAACAGATTCCCATCAATCTTGACTGGGGTAACAAAAGATCTCCGTGTTTTGTTTTTTGGTCTTAAATCACCCAAATTATAAGAGGTAGGGTAATATAAAAATAATAATGTTTAGATGGACATCATTTGGGAGAGAATAGGGTTTTTTGATGTCAGTTGCATGATTGAATGAGGTGGTGGCTTCATTTATAATGGTGACGCGAGAATGGTGGGGTAAAGAACTCATGAAAAGTCGCTGCTGCCCTGGTTTAAATTTTTCCCATTCTCAGTCATGGGCTTATCTAAGCTGAAGGCAGCGTAATCACCATCAACACTAAAGTGAACGCGGTGCAGGGTGTGTTATAAAACTGGTCAGTGTTCCAATCAAGGGGTTAAGATTAGACAGGATCATTCCCAAAAATCAACATGGCATTTTGAGTGATGGTGGTAAAATAGCTTAGAGATCATTTAACCCATGCAGTAGATGCCGTGTGGTGATTCAGCCAGTTGGTCTGCTTCAGATCAACCTGGCAGATTGCTAAGATGTCATAGAGGTTGGTGCACACTACTGAAAAGAGTTTTTATCAATAGAGCTATCATGGTCAAACATGCATAATAGAGGATTAACATCTGGTAGCATGGAGCATGACATATGTGAGAAGTAAAACTTGGGACAAGAATGATGGCCAGGCTGAGCAAAAGCTATGATGTGCGCCAACTAATCTGTACATATGAAAGTTCTTATGGAAGAGTTGAGCACCTTAGGAGGTGACAAAGTGGTGGTTGCAATCCATTCATCAAACCCAAGGTCACAGAGCTGTGATTCTACTCAGTCAAATGCATCAACCAACAATTCCGCGTTGAGGATGAATGCTGGTAATGGATGGGCAGCAGGTGAAACATATAGGGTAGTGGAAGCTTGGAGAGATGGTAGCATGTCAGGTGGTTTGGTACTGTTACAAATGAACTGGCCACAATGTGTGTAGTAGTCAATATCCCATCCAGTACTGAATAAAGGGAGCTTGAGGAGGCCTTGGAAGTCAGGAGGCAGTTTAAAACTCTTGTATCAAATCTTATTTGCGAGTTGAAAATCTTTGATGTTCGCAGAAAAACCTAAATTATTAGAAAAAGAATTGCAAGTAAAGTTTTGGGAATAGTTATAATAGTAAAAAGGTGAATTTGGTTTTTTGACTCTGATTTTGGTGTCAAAGCAGCGAGGAGCTTCAACGCAGTAAGACAGAGAGGGCGCCAAGGTATTTAGGTTGGCTATTCTAATTTTTCTCATTGGAATGATGAAAAAGCTTCAGCGCAAGAAAACAAAGAGAGTTCTAAGGCATTTGAGTTAGCTGTTCTGATTTTATTATGAGCAGCGAGGAGCCTTGATGCAGGGAATCAGAGGGGTCACCAAGGATTTCAGGTTGGCTATTCCAATTTTGTTGTCAAAGCAGAGAGGAGCTTCAAAGTATTGGAAACAGAGAGAGCGCCAAGGCTTTTGAGCTGGTTTGTTTTTCATTATTAATGACTAATTTCAATTTCTCCTTACATTGGCTAATAGCATTCTTGATATGTTTCAGATGCTCTTTGAAATAGTTTACAGCATCATGGATGCCTCTAATTATATTTTTAATATTGATCATATAAATTCAATTGAAATTAACTCAAATATAAGCACACTACCCCCTGTAGTGAGCACCACTTGTGTAGAGCGAGTTATTTCTTCATGCTACATGCACAAGTCAACAGTTGGCTAGTTCAAATTCTCAACTTGCTGTGTACCATGACTACGCTGTAAGGTCACTAATCTTTAGTATAGATTTGACTATGCTTAAGATTCTTTTGATATCTTATTAAGCTCCTAAAGTAGATCAAATTAAGCCTGTCAAATACCATTTTACCAAGCATCATAAAAAATATATCAAAAAGATGAGTTTTTTAGGAGAATCTTTAAATAAGCCTACTCAAGAGTTAAGAGAAAGCACATTGATTTACATTCAAATAGATCAACTATTACCAATACATTAGCCAGTACTAGATAATCCTCTCAGGTTTGACTTAGGGACTCATTTCCCAAAATTAAAATCACTTAAGTAACGGAATCATTGGACGTGAGGCACTGTTCCAATGGATAGCTCAAGAGGCTACAAATTGAACATTTCCTTAAAAAAGGTATTAATCTGGAATCACTCCAAAGATTGACTTTAATATCACAAATTCTCAACTGATTGTGTTATTCAGAGCACTTTTCTCACCTAAAAGATTTATGCTACAAAGGAATTCATGAAGCTGGAACTGGTTTCCCTTGAATAGCTATGGTTCAGATAGTCCCCCTCTAATTAATTATATTGTTCATATTCCTTATGAGTACTATATATTTAAAAGTAATATATAAAGCACTAAAGCTAATTTTCTAATAAAGTTACACCTTTTAGATTAAATCTCCACCTTGATGACTTTACTTCAATAAGTCACTTTGCCTCTTATCATAAGATGGATACTATACTTTTAGGAACCTAAGAAAGACTTGGCTAACCTAAAAATAAATAAAATACATGTGAAAGTCAAGGACTCAAACCAAGTATTGACTGTTAGGCTTCTTGAGAAAAGCACCATTCAGACTCTCAAAAACAGAAGCGCTACAGGCTGGTGCTCACTATAGGGGCATAACCATTGCTTAACAATACCTGAATCTAAATGATCACACCAGGTGTTGGATTTTTTTCCAGGTAATATTCCTCGCATATTATCGAATTTAGTATAATAATTAATTGAGGATGATTGCCAATTAGTTTGCTAATTTCTATTCTTTAATTTAATGATAATACCCCAATTTGTGCTCCCCATTTGGTTGGGTTGAGCTGCCTTGATCTTCAGGATCAAGAAAGTGTTGGGGATCATCCCCAATAGGAAATTGGTGGGTCTCAACACTGGTGACTGAGACTGAAAATGTTGAGATAATTGATATTATTAATTAAGATGACGAATTGCTTAAATTTGATGTTAAAGATACCGGGAAATGATCCTGATAGTTTTCAGTCAATTTTGACATTGGCGACTTATACCTAGGATGTCAACTAATTAATAATAACCATTTAAGTTAATCAGAATCTTATCTTAATGCCAACTCCATGTGAAGATGGTTGTGGATTTTCTGGCATAAAGCTGAAGTATACATTATCATTCATCTGATTATGAATTTTTGTTTAATTTGGAGTACCTGTGACTTTTTCTGATGTTGTTGAACCATTTATTATTTATTAAATAAAGTCAATTCACATTTTAACTTTGTGTTATTATCAGGAATAATTCCTAACAGCATTTTAATATAATTTGACACCAGTGACTTATGCTGAGGATGTCATTATATAAAATAAATTTAGATTATAACAATTAAGTATCAACGTAATCATGGACATTTGAGGATGTTGAGTATTGCCAGTGAGAGTGCTGATGAATATTTTTATTTAACTGAGGTAAGCTGACCAGGGGACAGACATTACCGAATATATGTGAACTAAAAGAATAACTAAGAAATATAAAAATTGGGCACCCCAGGGTACTCAGGTTACCCCTATTGCCAGCGGGACTGTCAGGTATGGGGGGTTGGTGCACTACTCAGAGGGGTTTCCCCTGCTATGGAGCAGGTGTGAAGGAAAGGGTCTGTGTGGAGGAACCAGAGTGGGAACCATGATTCTATGAGCGTTTTTATCTTGGTCTCATATATCCATAGAGCCAGGCTTGGAAGTGCTCTAGTAAGTGGACATGGAATCTGTTAATAATCCCATGAATGATTGGGACCGTGCCCTTAAATGCATCTAATGCAATTGTGTGTATTGTCCACATTGAAATGGGTATTATTAGGGAGTGGAGTGTAGATGGGATTGGTGACTCAATCTGGAGCGCGAAGATACTCTTTGATATCGAGAATTCCTGTTCATTTTGAATCTTGAGCAGGCGTGCGACTTCCTGCCATATAGCTTTGGTTGGGGGGCATGTTTCTAGGCGGTGATTTAGGGATCCCTCCCCTCCACATACTGCACATGTTTTGTGGAGGGAGTTGGAGCGGTCCGCCATCCTATAGGTCCTTCTCAAACAGCGCCAGGCGTTTGCTCTTATCCTTGGTTGTAGGAGTGGGTGGTGTGTCATTTTCCACATTGCTTTCTGTGTGGTTAAATCATAGGGAATGTCCAGCATATCTAGGTATTCTATCCTAGCTATGCTTGGGGTTGTTGCGAGCATATCCCTCTGGGGGTGGTTTTCTGGGTTTCTTAATTTGAATTGGGGGCTGGGTCGTCCCCTTCCCTGTATGGTACCCATGTTCTCTATGGTCCATCCCATACGGCGGATAGTTTGGAGGATATGTTTGAAAGGGGGAGTTTCATGTGGACCCGTTGCATTAGGGTGCTTGTCAAGGTATGAAAGTAGTCTGGGTGGACTATGTGGGTTGGTTAATTTGAGCGCCTGTGCAAAGTTAGTCCTTGCTGCTCTGGACCAATGTTGTTGCGGGAGGTCTGGAGCAAGGATTTCCTTTATCCAGGTACCTAGGATGTGATTGGCATGGCACTCAAAATCTATTAGTCCCATGCCTCCGCTTGAGTGTGGGCCAAATAGTGTTTCCATCCATATAGGAGGGTGAGAGCCAGGCCACAGCCAGCCCTGGATTAGCGCGCGAATTGAGGTTATAAAGGTAGGTGAGAAGGCTATCGCATGGGCCTGGTACCACAGTATTGGGAGGATGAGCGAGTTAACCACTGTAACTTGTCCTGTTAGTCCTGGGGTTCTTCCCTTGAGGGAGGCGACGCGTTTGGATACCCGTTGTAACAGGTTACCTTCCATTGTCTCATTAGCATATCCCCCTGATTCTAGCCAGATTCCAAGGTGTTGGACAGGAGTGGTGTTGGGAGGTGTTGCAAAGGGTAATATAATTGGTTTTTTTCTTCGAGTGTTGGTGTGAGGTTCTGATGTTGTGGCCCAATTGTTTGTGTATTTGCCTAAGAGGATGATTTCTGTCTTCCTTTTGTTGAGCGATGCATTGCTCACCTTGGAGTATTCCTCTAGAGTGCGTTCCAGCTGTCAGGCATCTTCACTGTTTGCTATACCTGCTATGCAGTCGTCTGAAAAGGCCAGTATCTTGACTGTTGGTTGTCCTTGTGCGGTTATCCCCATGAGACGTGAGTCAGTTACTCGGAGGAGCGGGTCAAAGCTGAAATTTTATAGCAGTGGGCTGAGGGGATCCCCTTGTTTGAGCCCTCTGTGTGGTTTAATCTTGTTTGTTAGGAATCCAGGGCCGCATACAGTCATGGTTGCAGATTCTGTTAGGAGCATAGCCCATTTTATGAACCTTGGTGGGAGTTTGAAGGCATGTAGACATTATTTTAGGTATGGCCAGCTAACACGGTCATACGCCTTTTCCTGATCCAAGAAGACCAGGGCACCAGTTGCTTTGGATTGGAAAATGTTTGCAACAGGGTGAATGTTGTTCCATATTGAACGCCCTGGTATAAACCCAAACTGGTTGGGTGATAGGATGTCAGATGCAATTGCGCTTAATCTAGCTGCTAGAATTTTTGTTAGAATTTTTGTGTCAGTGTTGGAGAGTGCAATTGGGCGCGAGTTGGCCAGGTCCAACTTGTCACCCTTTTATATAAGGTTATAACGTAGGATTCATGGCCTCCTGGTAATAGGCGTGTTTCCAACAAGCTCTGGTTCATAGACGCCGATAGGAGGGGGGCAATTTGTTGAAAATATTTTTTGTAAAATTTGTAGGGTATCCCATCAGGCCCTGGGCATTTCCTACGTGGTGCACCACGAATTATCTCCCAAAGCTCCTCTCATGTAATTAGGGATAGTATGTTGTAATTCGGTGGTGTACTTTGTATCTTGGCAGTTTGTATAAATTCTTTAATTTTTTGTGAATCTGTTGGCATTTCGCGATATAATTTGGTGTAATAGCGATGTACTTCCGCCTTGACCTCCTCAGGGTCAGTTGCCACAGTGCCATTGGTCTTATGGACCTGTGTGCATGCGGGCTGGTTTCCACGGGAGTGGAATTGGTGGAAAAAGTATGTCAAACAGGTTTTGCCTTCCTTTATGAACTTACCTTTGTTCAATACTTTGATTCTGTGTTGGTGTTCATAGATGAGATTGTTAAGTCAGGCAGATAATTCTGCCCATTTGCGTCCCCAGTTGGGGCTATAGTCAGATCTCAGAGTATCTATCGCTAGATGGTCCCAACCCGAGGGGGGACTCAGAGTATTTATCTCCAGGTGATCTAGTTCCAATAAGGTATGCTTGATTGTGGCTGTGTCCGCGGTGTACTTACATGATGCAATATGTCAGGTTTTGTTGATTAAATCCTTTTTCAAATTTTACCATGTTCTGATGGGATCTGAAGTGAATGGGGCTATTAATTCTGGGTTTGTAGCCTCATTTTTGACCCAGTTGGATATCTCAGGAAATTTTATAATTTCCAGGTGAAGCTTTCTCCAAGGCGACACCTGTGTGTGGGATTGGGTTGGTGCTAACTTCACTGTAACCAATTGGTAGTCTGAAAAATTGATCTTTTTTGTTTTAAATTTGAAGATTCTTGAGCGGTGGGATTGCGGGATGAGGATGTGGTCAATGCGACTCATCAATATGAGCGCTCCCTCGCGTATGTTGGGCCATGTCATGTGGGGAAGGAGTGGTGAACTGGGGGGAGAGCTTCCTATAAGCCAAGAAATGCCTTCATTGTGCGGAATTCAATGTGTCCAGGTGGGTATCCCCTGGGATTAGGCCATCAATCTGTATTGGGTTATCCCAGCAGTTGAAATCGCCTAACATAATGGCATCTGGTGGGAGGGTGAGAGTAAGAATGTTTTCAAGAAATTGTTTTCTCTCAGTTGCAGTGCAAGGTGCATAGATACATGCTATCAAAATTATTTCCTCTTGGCATGTGATTGTTGCTACCAGGACTTGACCATGTAAGTGTGATGACAAATTTGTAATTTTAAACTTTTTGTTGTTTTGGACGATCACCCCACAGTGAGATGTCCATACTGATTGTGATGGTGCGACCCTGGTTGGCCAGGATCCTTCTTCCCCTTGTAGACAGTGGGTTTCTTGGATGGCCAAGATGTATACAAGAGGTTTTCGCAGGAATTCCAGCTTTTTGCTTGGGATGTATGAGCCCTGGCTCTAATGATGTTTAGCATCCCTATTGACACTGAGGTGCCCGCGGCGCCTCATGAGTGGTTGGGAGGGCCCTCTGGCCCTATCCCACCGCGGCTCATTTTAGCCATGCTCCGCATCTGTACTCCAACTCTTTCACCGCCATTGTTAGTTCTCTTGATTTGACCCAATGATTTAAGGGAATTGCAGTTTTTTGCATTTGCATCAACTTTTCCTGCACAGGTCTCATGTTGATTTGATGCGGATTGTTGATTGGATTTTATATTTTTGAGGTTCAACTTTGGTGAATTGTGCACCACATTTTCGCCCAAATTGCGGTTGCATTGTTCCTCAGTATGTGTATGACTGATGTCGCTTTGTGACTCAGTCAGGTTACTATGAAAATTTTTGACCTGGGCATATTGTTCTGATTGGTTGGTTCAGTGAATATCTGAAATATCCTTCTGAATTTGTCCGTGGTTAATGGCGGATTCCGCGTGTGCCGCCGCTTTGGCCGCTGCTCACTTGCGGGCTTTTTGTGCCGCTTTATGTTGTTTTCTTGTAACTGGGTCCATGATGGAGTATAGTCCATCTTCACCCCAGCAGAATGGGTGGTGACCGTCAGTCATTTTGGCAAAGTTTCCTTATCTTCGTCCATTGCTTCCTCACAATAATCATTTTCCATTAAACCCTCCTTCACAGGGCATGCATGTTCCTTGTGGCCCAGTGAGCCACAGTGGTTGCAAATGGGCGGTGCGCGTTACAGTGTAACTCAAAATATGGCTGACTAGCCCCCATCTGCGAAGTGAAATTCTGCTGTGCGGGGAATTCTGGATAAGATCTCTTCCACTTCTGGGAAGGGGTTGATTACAGCGATAGCTTTGCCCGTGCACAGGTTGTATCAGGCGAAATCGCTGTAATTCTAGTTGCTGAATTTCTCTGTAGGCCACAAGACCTTTGCGGATCTCCTCCTCGATTACCTTATGAGGAAGGTTAATGGGGAGTGAGTCAAAAGAGATGAACAAAGTTTTTGCTTTAATCAATCTGGTGCACGTGGTGCGCACAATTTTTTTGCCCTTGGGGAGGGCAATTTCCACACAGACTTTTGCTGTGGCATCAGTTTTATTGGCTGTTTCAAAACCAATATTGATCCAGCCATGGCCCATGTTGTTGGTGGCTACATACACCGCGTGAGGGAAAATTGAGGGCTGTGCCTCACATGTTTTCTCCCACAGGGTCGGTGACTCATCCCCAAGGAAGAGTCTGATCCCATGCTCCACCTTTGACAAGGGTTGGTTGAACTGAATGTACATATATTGTGCATGCTTTACAGTGAATACCATAAACCCAGATGGTGTCTAAGTTTACAATTTCTTTGCAGATTGAGTTCCTGGTCCCCCTCCAGGGCGTTTCTTGCCCTTAGTTGCACCATTAAGCGCACTGCTCGCCACGACGCTCGCCCATGTTGTATTTTTATTGATAAAGTCACCCATCTTTCCTGTGTGTGTTTATCCAAATTTGCTGATTGAATCAAATTGTAGTAACTAAAGTGATTGTTACAAGAAAAAAAGCTATTTTTTATTATTATTATTCTTTTTTAGTACTAGATGGTCCTATTATTATTATTCTTTATGATATGGATAAAAGAACTTAGCATGTACCTGATTCACAACCCAGCCGCCTTGATCCTTAATGGTATATACATCTTCAGATGATTTTCCAATATAATAAATGGACCCTTCCAAAGCGAGGCTAGCTTGTGTGCATGGCCTGCGCTATGAGTGTCACAATATACTACTAAATCTCTTTCCTTAAACTTAGTCATTCCCCTATGCCCAACGGCTGGAATATTTTCAAGTATTTGTTGCACATAGGGTTTAGTGACTTCTTTAGAGGCTTCAGGTGTGACAACCTTACTCTGGGAGTGAATTACCACATGTACATTTGAGGAATTTTCATTTGATACAAAAATAGAAAAAATTTTATTGTTAATTAAGGCCCCATGGCCATTATTTGCTTGTTGATCAGGTGGGACTGGTGTTGTAGGCACAATAGAGCGTCCCTCATCTATTGTGCTCGTTCTTTTCCCTCCTCCTGCATGGTATTGGGAAGGCCTATATTGATATTTCACTGATGGCATTGGGAAGCATAGTGACCTTTACAATTGCAATTAAAGCAAGTAATTTCACTCACTGGCTGTGAGGCTCTTGCATTTGAGTTTTTCTCATTTCTTACAGGCGGATTACTGTCAATCTTCTAATTGGTTTTAAAGGGCTTTCCAGAAAAGGCAGCAGATCCCAATCTGTAACCAGTATTTTGAGGGCCATAATTTTTTGAGCATCTGCATAAATAGTCAAACAATTCAGATGTCACAAGGTTTTGCACGAAAGCAGGCAATAGAGTGTTTGATAGATTAGGGTAAGGTTCTACTGCATGCTCTAGTGCAATCTTAGTGTCAAAATTGACCATAGCCCATGTGCCTAAGAGAACTTGAGCTTTGCGATAAAATCAATCCTCAAATTCATCAATTACTTCATCTTTCTTAAAGCTGATGCTCATAAACTTGGATTTTCTAGTCAACATCCGTTCTGGACCTCCAAATTCATGAATCACGGCCTCCTTGACTTCGGCATATGTTGGATTCACATTAATGTGAGGCATAATAAACTCAATGCTCCACTCATCCAAGCAGTTAATCATGGTGGCTGCTTTGTTATGGTCGCTGGCCCCATGCATGTCCATTTCAAAGCGTTTGATAGAAGGTAGTACTTCCATTTTTGTCAAAGACTGGCAGGTTTGCTGGTTTGAAATTATCATTTCCCATTCCTGGTTATCATGATTACTCCTTTGTTGACCAGAACTAGGCGTACTAGGGCGTTGGGGCATTGTATCCCAGTTTGAGGTGTTAGTGTTGACCAAAGCAATCATATTGCTAGGTAGTTGTCAACATGGCCCAGCGTCCGTTTTGGTAGCTATTTCTGAAGCTTCATCCTCATAATATTCGGAAGAATTTTCAGTCAAGTGGGTTGTAGCACACTGACAATGCCCGTCAGGCAGAGTTTGAATTTGCTCGTTGATTTCATTTTTTCAATTGACATAATTTTTTTATCTAATTTTAATTTTGCTATTTCCTTATTTAGGCTAGTAGCTTGTAGTTGCAAGGTGGAAATCACTTGGTCCTTTTCTTTCATTGCCTTCTTGCACTGGTTCAATTCTCCATGGAGATTATTGTTTGACTCATTAATAGTATTAACATCATCATTGAGATTATTGATCTGTAGATTAAGACGATCAATAGAGTCTTCAGTTTTCACCTGTTGGTCCTCAAATTGGGTTTTTAGTAATTAATTTTTTTCAGTGTATTCATCCTTCATCTGCAAAATTTGCACGCTCAACCATCAATACTGGTCACCATCTGCGGTCCCAGTCATGAGCGCCATTGTTGGATTTTGGGCTTCGTTATGATGGCTGGTTCTTTGTCAGGTGTGAAATGCAGTTTCTTGCATCTATTGTGTGAGGACAATAGACAGGATGGTGATTTAGAGTTTAAAATATAACTTTTTTGGTAGTACTTAAATTATATACCCTATAGTTTACTTGGACAATGGAATGCCGCCCTGATCTTACTGATCCCAAGTAAATACCAACTAGTACAAAGTAAAATACTAAACACAAAAAAGTTTACAAGTTGAACTATAAACTTAATCCAGTAGTTGAATCTATTTTATTATTATCAACTTGAAATTATTTATAGGGTTCAATGTTAACCACATCTTACCCATGACGTCTCATTTTCAATGAGTAAACATCATCATCATTCTCAATATGGCGTTTCATATACATCTTCAAAATAGCTGAATTGATTCACTTTTACATGTAATTGGCAGCACATACCAAGGCGATTTGTATCACTAATTAGTAATTAATTTGGTCAAAAACTCGACTGACATTAAAAACTAATTTTGACATAGCCAACAAAGCCCACGTGCCCAAGTCATAAAATCAAAACTTAAATTTAAGTTCAACCTAACCAACAAAGCCCTCAAACTCATGACATCATAGTCGAATATAATCAAGTGAAATTGCTAGGCCACAAATTCAAGTTCAGATATACTTAGGATATCTTTGTTTTATAATAACCAATGATTTAGATCCAGTAAACCATTCAACACCCATAATGAGATCCATGCTAACTGACCCCCACACCTGGCTCAGAATCTGGAGTGAGACTAACTATTCCGCAGGCTGCCTCTGCATAGGCTTCAAATGTGCACAAAACCCAGTACTCCGCCACATATTTTTTGATATCCTTTCACAGTATGGCCCACAAATATTTACACTTCACCAGTTAAACCATCCTTTTGACCTCCGGATGCCCCACCAATGGATTGGTCATGAGATGCCCTCAGCACTTCCCACTGTAGCAAAAGCTTTGAAACCCATACTCATGAGTCATGGTACGAAATCCTGTATTCCTTCCTGTACATATGATGATGGCCATGCTGTTGGCCCTCCGCCATCTCAGCTCATAACCAACGACTAAATGCTGACCTCAATTTGCTTCCATCAGATTTCCTCCCCCAGTTCATTATCCTCGCTCACCATCATAGCAAACTGGTCTGACAGGAACGTAGTCGCTGTGTTATACTCCTCCAACTCTGCCTTCTCATATCTAGCTCGTATCCCAACTCAACCAATCTGCTATGGTGTTGACTGGATTCAGATGGTATTCTACTTGAAAATCGTACTGAACCAGCTCCACATGCCACCTAGCTTGGCGCTGATCCATCTTCCTGAGCTTCTGGTAATACTCCAGTAACTGATGGTCCAACCATACTACAAAAGGATGATGGGTATACAACAAGTGTTACTGCCACTCCTGCAGCGCTGCAACCACCAGTAGCTCCTAGTCATAATGGATAGTTTGTTTCTTCTTGAATCATTTTCTGGGATAAAATAACACCGGGTGCTCCAACCCGTCCTTCCCCTCTGTAAGAGTACTGCTCCCATAGCAAAATTTGAGGCGTCCATCTCAACCATGAAAGGTTTCGCAGGATCTGTATGGGAGAGGACCAGTGCCGAAATGAGCTTCTCTTTCAGCAGGTTGAATGTCCGTTCCTTTTCCTCCTCCCATACAAATGGCACATCATGAACAAATTGCATAAGCAGCAAAGCCAACTTTGATAGATACTTTATGAGCTTCAAGAGAAAATTTACCTCCCCAGAAAACTTCTTACGCCTGTCTGATCCTTAGGCACCTTCCATGCACGCACCACCTGTATCTTATCTGATCATATCCCTAGGCCTTTCCTGTACATGACATTCCCCAGGAACGTAACTGACTCCTGGTTAAACTCATACTTTGAAGGCTTTAGCCATAATCCCGCTTTGGCCAACGCCTCCAGAGCCTCCTGCACGTCATGTACATGTGCCTCCTTAGAACGTGAAAACACAAGGATGTCATCCATATATGCAATGAAACACCAGCCAATCATCTGACTTAGTACTCAGTCAATCATGCATTGAAACACCGTTGGGGCATTGCGCAGCCTAAACGGCATAACTTGTTTTTGGAACATTACAAAGTGGCATTTGAAGCCGTGTACTTATGGTGCTCTGGCCTCACGGTTACCTGGTTGAACGCATCTTCCAGATCATCTTGGTGAAGATGCTGCACCCTGTGACCATCAGCAGGATGTCTTCCATTAATGGCATTGGGTAAGGTACAGCTCTGTGACCACATTCAATCTCTGGTAGTCCACGCATGGCCATGACTCTCCAGTTGCTTTGGGAACCAGCAAGACTGGGGATACCACAGCAGACTTGATGCTCAATCAATTCTCCATTCAACATAAAATTATCATGATCCTCCAATGTGGCCTTAGCTCATTTGTTCAGCGGATAGACCAGGCATCCGTGGGGGAGTTCCAATACTTCCTTAAAATGAAATGAGAATGTAAATGGCCCTTGAGAGAACAGCAAATCCCTTTTTTGGTCCAGAGACCCCCACATATTCTCTGTATTCTGCTGGTAAATCCTCTTCCTGAATGGCCCCCAGGGTTTTATGTTCATCCAACTCATGGTATCCCACTAACAGCCTCCACTTCATTAGAGGACCCATCCTCAGGTTCAAGGTTACAGTACTGGAAGGTACATTGATTTGGGGTCTGAACTGATGCCACCACTGAATCCCTAGCACCACTGAGAGGGCCAGGTTTTTATTGCACAAAACTGCTCCCAGAACCCAAACAAGTTCTGCCAAACCTTCACCAAAGGTCTCACCCGCCACAACGGCGCCCTCCATGATGCATTGCAAATACCACCTCAGGTCCCCTCCGCATTTGCAACTTCAGGTGCTCTATAACTCAAGTTCAACTTAGTCCTCTACTGCCCCAGTATCTACCAGGACCATTGCCCTTATAATCTACCATCCATGCGCAACTCTATGATAATAAACAAGGATAAAGAAAAGAGGGCGATTAATTTCTGAATGAATCTTTCAATTGCAAATCAGCTAATGATGGAATTTTTAAGCACATTCCACTTTCCATGACCATGGCTCATTAGTTTGCATGCTTCATCTTAATCTTGACGCCTCCCTTTGTATGTTCCCAAAGATTTTTGGGGCTGGATGACAGCCCCCTGACTAGAATGGCCACTTTCAAGGGACTGCCACATTTCTGGCAGCATTGATCCTTAACACAAGTCCCACGCCAGCGCTGATTGCTTCTTGATTTGTATCGCTAATGACACTTCCTCCCCCAGCGTTACCTGGACCTTTGCTGCTGCCCAAGTTGCCAGAAAATCCGTCTGCAAAACCTGGATGAACATACGCAAAGATTGGGAATCCTTGACCTGGGATGCCTTTGCCAAAGGATGGAAAACTCGCGCATATTCTTCCACTGAGCTCTGCCCCTGGCTACCTGTTAAAAGTGCTAACCATGCCTCATATTTTGCTTCATCTGGACATGCCACCCAGTTGACCAAAACCACACACCCCTCCATTAAATTTGGCAAGCTCCATTGTTCCTTGATAATTTACTGCAACCATTCTGCCAATTCTGAGGGTAATGCATTACCACCTGAGTTAATTGGAGCGAGAGAGGATATTCCTCCCTGTTGCCTGCGCCAACCACGCCTGGAAGTAGATACACGTGATGACCTGATGGAGTTTGTCCAGCATCTCTATGGACAACGCCACACAATCTGTTAGGTAATTTGGGTTTTTCCTGGACTTCCATGGATTGCAGGGTTGCCACCCCTCAAAATTGTCCCACCTCACATAGCAAAAATGCCAGCAAGAACCCTACTATACCCACAGTCAAAAGATGTCAGTTCCATTCCTCTCCGCTAGTGACCACCACTTCCTCCTGGGCCTCCACTAGATGGAGAGGAAGGTATTTTAGTTTTGTTTTATGTAACATGCAGGCTCTTAACAGGACATGACAAAGGAGTTGGGTAGTAGGTTCCAAGTCAATGAAACATGACTGACAACCCCGCAGAGAGCCACTCTGAACCAGCACGCCATTACCAGAATTTTTGCATATTTGCAGACCATGGTTCCAGTAATGCTGCATGCAAGCAGCAGCGTCTGACTTCATTACATGGCTGCAAACAAAGCAACGCCTGGCCTAGCTTGCTGGTTGAGCTCATGAATTCTGGTTCATTTAAATAATATATTCCTAAAAATAAACTTATAATTGTTTTTAGGCAAGCAATACTGTTCTTAATTTTATTGTGATTTCTGAAAAAACAAACTATATTTTCAGTTATATTTTTCCTCATTTTTAAAGCAATTGTAATAGTTTATATAATCAAAAACTTTTAAGGCTTTCAAACGACATCCAAACCAATGTTTGAAAAATCCCACATCCCAGTAAATCGCAATCTGGAGGATTTGAGACACCAGTCATGCCACATGCTGGATTAGCCCCCACTCTTAAATCCATGAATTCTAATCCACAAAACCAGAGTCCATTTGCTCTTTTGGCATGTTAAAATCCGCAAACTCGACCTCCAGATTCAGAGCTGAATCTAAAAATCCATTAATGAGGTCAATGTGCAGATCAGGCTGGGCTAATCCGTCACACATAGTTAGACAACATCTAGTTGCTGATTTAGTAGTTTCATCCATTTTCTACAATTCTTGTAGCTTTGAGCTCCTTCCTGTGGTGGTTACCCTGAACCAAGATGTCTAGGGCCCTTTTGTCAGTACCCGCTTCTGGACATTGGGCTATTGTATCTTATTATAATAATGTTTTATTATCAAATCTGGTAATATGCTGCTTGACTTCAGGTTTGAGTGAAGTAGCTCCAATGATGCGCCTTGCATCATGGTTTTAAGCCATTCTCAAAAATTGGTTAACTTTCATATTTTTAATATTTGCATTTGAGCCTCAAATGCTCTCATTAGGATAATTCATTGAGATCAACGTTGCATCATTGGCAGAAGGCAAATTTTTTTGGGCCACAAAGCTTATAAAGGGGGTCAATTTTCATACTATTTTTGGTGACATCATTGTCTTCTTTAAGTAAATCCTCTGAATCATCAGAACAAAAATTATTTTACATGAAGTCACTTTGGCATTAATGAAAATTATGTGACTCGCTAAAATCTATAAAAGAGGCTCATTCATCCCCACTATGGTAAGTTATTCTCCTGTACCTTTACCAATTTAGGGTTGAACTCTAGTTATTACTGTAGGAATCAAGCTGGGTTATGCTCAATTGGTGCTACGCCGCTGAATCTCACAAAGAAATTAATAAAATAAAGTTTTAGAAAACTTATAAAAATAGGTTTTTACAATAATTTAATTTGAGCGTGGGAGGTAAAAATGAGAATTTATCCCTTTCCAATATTTGACGATTAGTATTTATACTAATTTAGGGGGGTTGGAAGGGATTCAAGGATAGTTTCAGAATAGCTTCAATGCATTCTGAATTAGTAAATATAGGTGTCAATCCTATCAGATTGTGAGGAAAGTTAATTAGTTTTTGGTAAACGAATGATGGGGTTTTGAGGCAAAACACCCATGTGGCAGGGTTTTGATGTACCCCAACCAATCACCACTTGAGAAATTTTTCTCGCCTTGGGGGCCTGCTGCCACACCTATAAAAGGGGTGGCCCCCGCGCAGGTGCATTGAAGGACTTGGTACTGGTTGGGGGAGTACCTTCCATTTGTTTCCCCAAAGTCCATTGTGCAATTGGCAAAATATGATGGTTAGATTTTACTAAAAGTGCACAGGCGGGTTTCAAACTAGTGTTGCCCTGATTTACGGGGTTCCACCAAGAATTGGCCAGGGTCTTTTGGCCATTATCATTGGTATTTTCACTGGATATGCTCATAATGGCATCAGGAAATTTCAAATGGCCGACATTTCCCATTTTCAGTAGAACTTGACCTATAACATTCTTATTTTCAAGCCAAGAAGGTATATGTCTGACATCACCCCCCTCAAGAATGTTGGGGGGCAAATAGGGCCGGAGGAATTGGCCATGTACATGATTAATAGTAATACCAGTAGCAAGATTTTTGATAAAGTACTCGTTTCCTCTCTTGTAAATGATGGTAAATGGACCCTCCCAGATTGACTCAAGTTTACCACTTCTAGGGTTGATGCGGTTATGGTAGTAAAACACCATGTCAGAAACTTGGAAAGTGGGTAAGGGAGTTTGGGTCTCATTTGCAGCCTGCCCTTCTTTTGTTACTGTTTTGGCTAAATTGGTCATAGCTTTGGATTGGAGTTGAATTATGCGCTGAGCCAATCTTTCATAACTTTCTCTGGTTCCTCAACTCTAGAAGAGAATACATCCTTAGCTAATAGGGTAGGTATGCCTGGTTCCAGCCCATACAAGACATGGAATGGAGACATTTTCAAAATTCAGTGATAGCTAATCCACTATGCCATAAGAGCACTTGGTAGATATTGATCCCAGTGAAGAGTATCAGATGAGGCCAGTTTGTGAAGAATGGAAACCATGGTTCCAATTGCTCTCTCCACAGTTCCGTTGGTAGAGGGATTATATGGAGCCAAAAAAAGTTGTTGGGCCCCCATAGATGTGGCCAGGATTTTAACTACTCTGGAAGTAAAGTTTTTGCCATTATTGCAGAGTAAGACTTGGGGGCACCAATGTTGCTAGAAAATGTATTGATGTAAAAAGGTGGCTGTGGCAATGGCCGTTTGAGCTGGAAGAGCCACCACTTCCACCCACTTAGTGAAATGATTAATAGCTACTAGGATAAATTTGTTTCCACTAGTAGACTGAGGAAGTGGACCTACTACATCCAAACTAATGGTGTGGAACAGTTAGTGAGGGTAGTGGGTTAATACTGGTATCTAGTCTTGAAACTGAAAGTTTTTACATGTAAGACAAGCTTCCAAGACGTCAACAATAGACTCCATCATACCATCCCAATAGTACAGATTCTTAATCCACTCATAAGTTTTCTTGGCCCCTCCATGCTCTAAGGTGGAGTGAGCTTCTAGGATAGCAGGTACGCGTTCTGAGGGCTGAAGGTAAGGCAGCCATTTTAATCCCACCTGCTTATACAACTTTTTTCATTTTTTACTTTCTGTGTTATAGGAGTGCCAAGCTATCATCTTCTGGACGGGCTCATCTTCATCCTCCCATTCATTGGGGTCATTAAGAGATCATTTAACCTCCCTGCCTCACTATTTTCCAAGTGAAGGACAGGCAACCAAGTCAACCCATCAACAAAAATGTGACGGGTTCCAACACGGTGTTCAATCTTCATATAGTAAGGCTGGAGCTTTAGAGCCCAAAGAGCTAACTGGCCAGTAGGGTCCTTCATGTTTTGTAACCATTTTAAATGAAGCGTGGTCTGTAACCACAGTGAAGGCAGTCCCATATAAAAAAGGGCGGTAGTGCTTTTCAGCTAACAGAACAGCAAGCACTCCTTCTCAGTTACAATATAATTGTGCTAAAACTTTTCTCTCTCGTTGCAATCACTTTTGCAACTTATTCAATTCAAGTCTGATTCTAGTTTAATGTCTCACAGAGGAGATTAGTCTGCGCCCATGTCAGGGAGCAGTTGAGCAAGTAAGGTAAGAGGAGCAGGTGGTAGGCCCGCGGCCTCAAACGTTTGAAAACGCCCCGGAGAAACTGGCAGAATAGAAAAAAATAAAAAAAAAAGGCGGTCACTATTTCCCCGGAAATCCTCGCTTGGCAAGCATGATGCAACCAGTACATCAACACGCCGCACTCCCAACCACTCTTGTCGGTGGAATATGGAGTCTGTGTGTTTCTGGACATCCAACAAACAGCTCTATGGGAAAAATTTTGTGGGGATGTGCACACTCTTTTCCTGACTGCGGTGTACATCGCACCTCACTCCATGTCACATGGTTGGATGGACCTCAGTTTCAAAAACAAGTAGGCAGCAGATGAAGCTGCTGCAGTGCGTGTAGTGATTGACTTCCCCAAAGGGCAATGGATCATTGAAACCAAGCGCATCAGATGGACAAAATCCAACTAAATTTTCCTCACGTTTGACTTTTTGCCTACTATGGTAAAACGTGCCATTTTGAGCAACACCTGAAAGATGGTCTCACCAATTATGGTGAAATACAATCTTTCAAAATGCAACGCTTTACGCTAATGCCACACCTTTGCACTGGCAAAGCCATCGCAGTTCTGACCCCAACCGAGGAGATTGCAAAGGACCTAACCCAGATATCACACTCCACATATATCAATATCGAAGGGCATACCACCCACCCTTTCTGGGTAACCATGGACAGCGCGCCCCCATCTGCACCCACTGTGATGCATTCAGCCATAAGGCACATGCAAGCCCCACCAAGGAGGGCATCACATTCCAAGAGCACCCCTCAGCGGCCATGGCCAGTGGAGAGGCGCACTACAAACCAACTGCAAGCACCAAAGAGGCTTTCCTGTGGGGAGCACAAGGCTGCTACCTACTGGTAAAACCTATCCTCCCACAAGAGCAGAAGAAGGCCAAGCAGGCCCACAGGGCTGCGCCCAAGGAAGCGGCCAAAGTCACCACCGCTATCCCACACTCCCAACTCCAGGAGGACATCAAAACCTTCGCGGCAGAAGCAACTTGGGAATCCATCAACCAATCAGATTGGGAAGCCCATGCTGATTGGGCCACCCAATCTGAGGATCTGATGGGCGACTTGATTTCACCTCAATCTTTGCAATCAAGCTCTGATCAAAACTGACTTGGTTTCCAACCTACCTGAAAATTTTTTTTGACCCGCTCAATGGTGCACCAAACTCATCCGCACCACAAAAAATTATTCAACATCGGGGAAACAAAAAGTGAAGGCAAAAGCCAACGAGAACCTTTCTGCTAAAATCAATAAAACTACTGATAGCATTGCTGCAAACACTCGTGCTGCCATGAAGGCCCGTGGGGATCTAGAGGAGACTAGTGGACCTGGTGCCCACCCCTCACACCTAAGGTGCGATGGGGGAAACCTTCACTTTAGGGATGTTGAATATTGCCAGACTCAAGGCCTCACCGTCCTGGGCTAGGAAACTGAGTTTTTTACAAAAAAATTTGCCCTTGGATATCCTGGCCATCCAGGATCCCACTGTCTGCGAGGTTCCAAGGATGCTTGGAAAACCAAGCCCCTCCCATCCCTATCCTTTTGGTCAGAGCACTGTGAGGTGCTAGTTCAAAAAAACAATTTTTTCAAATTTCTATCATCAAAATCCTTCCTCAATGGCTGAGTCCTCATTGTCAATTTCTTGTGGGCTGACGTGGCACATGCTATCATCAACATCTACACCACAACCTGTGCACGAGAACATCAAGAATTTTTCTCATTGGTCAAATCCCTCCTGTTACCCCCAGACCCTTTTGTAGTCGGTGATATGAACTGTTGGCTAAACAAACCAACGGACTGTTGGCCTTCCTCCTTCCACGCCCCCCAGGGTCACATAGAACTTCACGTTCTAAAGGCCACCCTTGGGTTTATGGATGCGCTGTCATAGCAAGCCCTGCTGCTCAAAAACATGACGTGACCCCACGTCCACAATGGCCAATTAAGCTCCATGACCTGCATAGACCTTATCCTTACGCTGACAAAATACCAACCCTACATTTCCCACTTCAAAACAACAATAATTGAATTCTCTGACCACCAGCTGGTCTCGATAACCTACCACCTACCTGTCACAGTGGCTAAGGCCCCACATTGGTGAAAACTCCGCCCTCCCAAACTTGTGTCACCAGGATTTTCCACTTGGGTGGAATCAGCAACTTTGGCAAAAGAGTTTGTTACACCATTTTGCGTGGACCCCATCTCCACATGGGCAGCCTTCAAAGAGGATACCATCCACCACTCTCGCCACCTCTCCTCCTGATGCTCACAAGCCATATCAGCCGTCATCTCGCGCGCTCTGGCAGAGTTGGCACACCTGGAGTCCAACATCCCAGCCACAGGATACAGCCCTGCATGGGGCTGGAAGTGGGCGGAGGCAGCCGCCCACCTCAACGCGCTCAAAAGGCGACACAAACATTGGGTTTGTGTTCAGTACAGGGCTAAACGCATTACAGAGGGTGACAAGTGCACCGCATATTTTTTTAAAAAATTTGCACCACGCCAGAGCGTGGCCTGCACACAGGTGTGAAGATTGGATGATTCCATCGTGGATACGCCAGCCAAAATGGCAATTGAAACACAAAAGTATTACTCTGAGTTATACCAATCCAATCCAATTCAGCCGGCCAAAGTGGCGGAATTTCTTGACCAAACCCACATCTGCACCATTTCCTGATACCTGGAAATAATGAAATTGATTACTTCAAACGAATTGTGGACAGCCATCCGCGGTGCACCAAACCGGAAATGCCCAGGCCCAGATGGCATTCCACATGAATTCTATAAAAAGTACTTCAAATATATATCCCCACTACTGTTTTCCTCACTTAACCAGAGCCTTCTGGAAATGCGCCTCCTACCAGGAGGACAAGAGGCCTTCACTATCACACTCTTCAAGAAAGGGGACAAACTAGACTTAGCCAACTGGTGTCCCATTTCTTTAACTAACACGGATACAAAAATTTCAACAAAAATCATGGCTAACCGTTTAGGGATTGTAGCATCTGCCACTATCTCCCCAGAACAATTTGGTTTCATACCCAGAAGGTCAATTTGGGACAACGTGCACTCTGTGGCTAACGCATGCCAGTCCACAGCCTCTGGGGCACTTGTATTCTTGGACCAACAGAAGGCCTATGATAGAGTAAACTGGGAATACCTCAGGGCCTGCCTCCATCAAGTCTGCTTACCCCCTCACTTCATCAACAGGGTGATGCTGCTCACGGAATCTGCAACAATGGCAGTGCGTGGCCCTGGCTTCCTAACGGAAGTAGTCCGCCCTCAAAGGGGCTATGACAAGGGGACCCCCATAGCACACTCTTATACAACTTCAGCCTTGACCCACTACTTCGAAACGTGAATGCCCAACTCACTGGGGTCCATGTGCCAGGCCAAGCCCCAGTCAAGATGATGGCGTTTGCAGACGAATGTGTGGTTGGGGTGTCCAATAACAAAGATGCACGCGCACTTGAAGCTCTCATCCAGGAGTATTCACGGGTAAGTAACACTACACTGAACGCTTCCAAAACCAAAATCATTCTCCATGGTCGGTATCAAACCTGCTGGGCCCCAGCAACCAGTGCCCAGCCCAGCCCATCTGCTCGCACACGTGCTCGCCCTCCCAGCTCACCTCACACCGCCCCACTGGTGCTCCCCTTCATGCCACGCCCTACCATAGGGCCAGTCCGCCATCTGGGTGTGTGGGTGGAGGCAGGCAGGTACGCGTCAGCAGTAATGGAGAGTTGTATTATAGACAACGTGACAAAGCGCATCGCCTCCCTCAGAGCCCACCCTACTTCCCTTACTGGCAGGGTTGTTTTAGCCAACTCTATGCTCCTCTCCAAAGTCTGGTTTGGAGCCCACGCCATCCCCTTCTCCCCAAGCTTTTTCAAATCCTTGTATGCCCTGCTGCAAGGATGGCTTTGGTCAGGCCGCCCACCACCAGTATGGCTAGAGGTCATGTATGGCCCTCATCATCATGGTGGCATGGGCCTGCTTGACTTCAAAGCCCATGCTGCCAAGATCCTGGGCACCTGGATTGTGGCCGTCACCGCCCCTACGCTCCCCTCCCAACAATGGTCCCGCGCAGTCCGCTCCAACTTCTCCTGCGCCTTGGGACTCAACAATCCATCGAACCCTCACTCCCTGATGAAATACATGGCTTCACACCCATCGGCCACAGGTCCTCACGGGACTAAAACCCACTACAAATGAATCCTCCTCTCCATGCGGAGCGCTGAGTGGAGAATTCATATTAGCGGACACACAGCCCAGAGAGGACGCCCCTCTCCTCACTTCACACAAGAAGTACAGGGGCAACCCATCCAAGATGGCGTGATCCCCACACGGCCCCATGTCCTACCCAGGGTGGCCTACCTGGACATGATGGACATCCCTTACTCCATTGAGACCCAAAAAACTATCTGGAAATATGCACACCATCCTCTGTTGCAGCCTCAAATCCGTTCCCATGTGTGGCGCTGCCTGAGGTGGGTGTACCATATGGCTGAGCGCTCTAACGCTTTACACTCATCCTGCGTCGTGTGTGGCCAGTATGGAACGCTGTTCCACCGCCTGGAGAAGTGTCCTATTCTCAAGTGATATGGCGCGAAGTTCAACGTCTGCTGGGCCAGGATCAAACACATCCCTTCAGTCTGTCAAGAGATATGTTTGCTTTATCAATGGCCTCCCCCTTCCACCCTCCCTCCGTGCTCTGGTGGTTGCAATCGCCATGCGGACTATCCACACGATTGTCTTGGATGCCATCGCAAGCTCCACCCCCACCCTCCCAGAAGCTGTCCACAGATGCCGGTCTCATTTGGTGGACCACTTTCAGGCGTGGATGTTTGGATACCTCCCACCGCGTTGCTGACAGCTGGTCTCCTCCTGGTTCCCAGTTTGGTTCATTAAATTGGACCCTTTCCTCCACACGTGTTCAATTGTGGCTACGGCCCCTTCACACGTTCCCTCCACCTCCCCATAAGTGGCGTTCCCTCTGGCAACAAGAGATAGCATCTCTTCTCTGGGGTGCCTTCCCTGTTACTAAGTTTTGTCTCTTTTGGGTCAAATTTGGAAGTGCCCATCCCATGGTCAGCCTTCCTTGCAATAAATTTAAAACAATATAATTGCGCTCCGCTTTTTACAGCATCTTTTTGAAATAGGATACTGGATGATCTACATCATTTTCATCTAGTTGGGCTAAGATGGCCCCAACAGCATAGTCTGAAGCGTCAGTAAACAAGATAAAAGGTTTATTGTAGTCTGGGTGTCTCAGGATAGGACGTTGTTGTAGCAGTTGTTTCAACATCTCAAAAGCGGCATTATGTTAAGCGCCCCAATAGAAAGGGGTATTCTTAGTTAATAAACAAACGAGTGGTTCGCTGAGCTGAGCAAATTTGGGGATAAATTGATGGTAATACCCCATCCTTCCTAGAAATACCTGAATGTCCCGTAGGTTCTTAGGGGGAGGCATCTTCATAATCTCTTCAACCTTATCTAACATGGGTTGGATTCCTCTTTAAGAAATGGAGTGTCCAAGAATTTAATTTTCTTTTGGAAGAAGGTACATTTTGAAGGCTTTAACTTAATGTTTGACTTGCGTAATTTCTGAAACACTTCCTTCATATGTTTAAGATGTTCGTTGAAGGTACGGGAGAACACTGTGATATTATCAAGGTATGATAACACAAGTTAACTTCTGGTCCCGCAGAATATGGTCCATTGCCCGCTGAAAAGATGCAGGCGCGTTACACAACCCTTGTGGCAAGCGAGTTAGTTGGAAAAGGCCCTCACTACAAATCAAAGCACATTTCTCCTGATTTTCAGGGTAAAGGTCCATTTGCAAATAGACTCTAGACAAGTGCATGGAGGAGAAGAAATTGGAGCCAGAGAGTTGGGCCAGGGCGTCATCAATGTGGGGGATAGGATAACTATTCTTTTTTGTGAGATTATTTTTTTGGTATTCAATAACTATTTGATGACCTCCTTTTTTCTTTTTAATAAGCAACAGAGGAGAAGACCAAGGGCTTTGTGAGGAAACTAACAATCCCGCATATAATAATTGTTGGAGCTTTATCCTCATTTGCTCTTCTTCCTTTTTTGACTTTTGGTAAGGTTTAGAACGAATAGGGCAGGCACCACCCAAATCGATGGAGTGACACTAGCCTTTCATGTGACTATAATCATGGCCTGATTGGAAAAGATGTCACTATATTCATCTAATAAAGTATGAACTTTTCCAATTCAACTGGTGTTAAATCATCTGAAATATGAACGTTAGGTAGAGTGCACACCAGGTTATCTGTAGGCAAACCCAAATCTTCCATAGAGCCAACGGAGTGGATACGTTCAATATCTTCTACTGGAAGTAAAAAGCCTCGGACAATCTACTGGTATTTTTGTTTGATCATGTCTTTTTTGGTTAGGTTTACCAGCAAAAGGGTAATAGGCTTCTGGTAGGATGGGTCTAGTACCCCAGGCAATACCCTAGGCTCCAAGGGGATAACGCCCTCAATACTTGTGATATGCAACAAGCAGTGGTGTGGGATTTGGATTGTAATTTTAGTGTCAACCACGCGTTGTTCCCCAGGTTTAATCAATACCTCATATGCAGCATAGAAAGGGATGCTATCCCTTGCATACAAGGAATTGGGAAATTTCTTAGTGTGGTTTCCCGAGGTTGAGTAATATAAAGTAATGGCTGAAAAGAGGTATTCAATCAGGCAAGATTATTCATGCTTGCTGGGTTCTTTGTTGGTTAAGAATAACGGGACTTCATAGCCTAATAAAGAGAGGTATCCTTGCTTCATGTTTATCATTCCTTCGTATTCAATCATAAACTGAGTGCCAATGAGCATATCATATACATTGTTGTCCAAAGCCACAGCAGGGGCTGATAAGATAAGCTTCCAAATGCGAATGGGAAGAGAAGAGTATGCTCTGATGGCACAGGTATTATTGGGGCCTGCAGTTCCGTTCTTGTGTAAACTCCAAGTCGGGAGCTAGCTTTATCTTCTTGATAAGCTTAGTGGAGATCAAATTAATGGGAGAGCCAGTGTCCAGAATAGCCAGAATTTAGACTTTCTATATAACCACTTCAATTTTTGTGAGGTTTCCTCCAAAGTTGGGTGCCAAAGCTAAGACCTCCTTGAGCCAAAAGGTGGAGGTTAAACTGCGTGAAGTCTCAGGTTATTTATCCATAATGGTTTTCATGACTGAACCTGCTGAAGAGGTCAAATCAAGCTATCTAAGAATTGATCACCATCGCTGGAAGTATCAATAACTTTGGGCCAACCTAAAACTTAGCTGAGGTACGTTCCCTCAGGTATGGTGGTAAAATCTACTCCTACAGCGTTTAAATGATCAGGAACCTCTACTTCCGCAGGTGCTCCTAAAATATAGTATCCAACGTCATTGTAACCTCCTCATATTCCTCCCCAAAAGGTATTCTCCACACCAGGCAAAGCCGCAATGGAAGTAGGGGAGATTGCTACAGAAGATTTGGTAGCCTTAAAAGATGCATTTTCCAGCTTGTCTGGAAGAGAAGGCACAGAGGCATTAGTGATCTTGTGCAGATGTAAGGGTGTTACATCTTTACATGATAAAGGAGCAGGTTTAGCAGGGACGATAGGCACAGGTGACCTCACTCTCAATGGTTCAATAGGCAGATGCTCCTCAATGGGTAGGGCCAAAGTTGTCACCTCCGATTCATGTGTTGTGGCACATACATGAAGTTCAGCCACATCTAACAAAGCCTTTTTGATGTCACGGATATTTGTAAAGTAGTGTTTCACCATGATGATATTCCTAGCTAGAAAGGGTTGAGAAAATAACCCAGATAATAAGGCAGCGGTAGCATCGTCAAGGGTGAGCAGGTTGGAGGCGAACAACCTTTGCGCAGAGAGTTAAAAACGTTCAGCAAAGGTAATAAGCGATTCACCCTCATATAAGCTAACGCGCAGAAAGGCCTGCTTTTCCCTATGTAGACTCTGCTTTGACCTAAATTCAGCCATAAGCATCTCTTTCATCTCTGTCCAGGTGTACTCAGGTTTTAAGTGGGGTACAACCATCTCTTGTGCTAAGCAGCATAAACAAAGAAGGATGTGTCGGATTTTTTGTTTATCTGAGGCACCATCCATAGCGGCTTCATAAACATATAAAAGGTAGCAATAGTCGCTACGCCAGGTATGTATTTGTCCTTAAGAGGGAGCTTGTGAGGGCGCTGTTCAAGCTCCTCAATGTGGGAAAAAGCACTGGTTAGTTGCTTTTCCAAAGCAAAGAGGTTTGGTGTACAGGGATATCCTGTAGTGAGCACTATTTTGTAGGAATCCAGCTGGGTTATGCTCGCTTGGTGCTATGCCACTGGTTCCCACAAAGAATTTAATAGAATAAAATTTATAAATCTTATAAAAATAGGTTTTTATAATAATTTAATTTGATCATAAGGGTAAAAATGAGAAGAAATATCTTTCCAATATTCAATGATTTGTATTTATACTCATTTTGGGGGTTGGAAGGGATTTGAGGATAGTTTCGGAATAGCTGCAATGCATTCTGAATTAGGAAATATTGGTGTCAATCCTATCAGATTATGAGGGAAGTTAGTTAATTTTTGGTGAATGGACGATGGGGTTTGGGGCAAAATATATCCATGTACAAGGGTTTTGATGTACCCCAACCAATCATCACTCAAGAAATTTTTTCACCTTGGGGCCTGCCGCCACGCCTATAAAAGGGGGTGGCCTCGCGCAGGTGTAGTGAAGGACTTGGTACTGGTTGGGGGAGTACCTTCCATTTGTTTCCCCAAAGTCCATTGTGCAATTGGCAAAATCTGATTGTTAGATTTTACTAAAAGTGCCCAGGCGGTTTTTGAACTGGTATTACCCCGATTTACAGGGTTCCACTGATAATTGGCCAGGGTCTTTTGGCCATTATCATCGACATTTTCACTGGAATTTCTCATAATGGCATTGGGAAATTGCAAATGGCTGACATTTCCCTTTTTTGGCAGAATTTAACCTAAAACATTCTTATTTTTGAGCTGAGAAGGTAAATGTTTGAAAGATCCACTAGTTGAGGAATGATCTGCTGAACCATTTACAGCCTCATCCGTGACACTTCCCCTCCCAAGATGAGAGCTGTGGAATGATCTAAGGTGCCGGCATGTACTCTATAAAACAAAATGCTAGTATCATCATCCTGGATGGAGTATTCAGCTCCTCTCTTCGTTAATTCAAAAGCAGGCTCAGTCCAAATGGCTTGTAACATCTCTGGTTGTGTTCAACACAAATGATATAACAAAACCTTGTCTACTAGTCTGAATTCCAGTAACCTGGTTTATCCTTGATTATCCCTCTGATTATGAGAGATAGTCGCTTCAATATTGTTTGAATCATCTAAATGAATTCTTTATAAGCTTGTCAGCTAACTCCTGATGATAGCTTTTCAGGCGCATGTTCTTCCAGTCTGCTGAAATGATTGGTGCCAGGAGGGTCAGCAGAGCTGCCTCTTACCAATACAGGGCTTTAGAAGGGGACATCATAACCATTCGGTGGTGGTTTAACTGGTAAGCCAACAACGCTGAGGGCAGTAACTAATCACAATTTTATTTGTATTTTTGGATCATTTTCTTCAAAATCCTATCAAGTTCCATTCACTCGCTCAATGCTTTCATTTAAGGAAAGAGTGTAGGGGGTAGTAAACTGTTGCTTTACTCCCACTAAGTCCATTAGTTTTCTCACCACTTCTGAAATAAAGTTCTTCCTATTTTCAGACAATAAGAATTGAGAGCAACCATGCCACATGATGACTTGATTGTTTAGGAAGCGAGCGGTGGAGGTTAACAATATATGTCTTGAGTGAGAAGACCTCAACCCACTTAGTAAAATGGTCAATCACTACTAATATAAACTTTGATTTATTAGGGCATATGGTAAAGGTCCCACCACGTAAATTGAGACATTGATGAAGGGAGCTGTAGGGGGATTGGCATAAACTAAAATCGCTGCTCTGGTGTATGAAAACTTGCACAAGGTATATACAGATCTAAAGTTTGGTGCATTTCGTCTGACATGCACTCCCAGTAGAACATTTCTTTCAGGTATGCTAGCATTTTTGAAATCTTCCATGGCTCATATGTTTATAGGCCTCCATTACCAACTCCATGCAGTTGCTAGGCTGAATATAAGAGTACCACTTGTTATTTATCTTCTTTCGTAGATTTCCATTGACACGCCAGGTGTCTTTGGAAAAAATCCTCAGGACTCTCTTAACTTCCTCTGTTTCATCCTACCAGGCCTCTTCTGGTAGCTCAATTAATTTATAGTCAATTGCTCTCTGGTGCTTGCAAGTTGAACACTGGTAGACATGATAGGCTTTCAGCGTTTAGTTGTTTGTATCCTGCCTAAAGTATGATTTCAAAATCATAGCCCTAAAAGAAGTACAGTCCAGCTGGAAAGGCGTCCATTGGGATCCTTCATGTTTTGCACCCAGCGGAGAGAAGTGTGATCCATTACCACTTTAAAATGTACCCCATACAAATAATATTTGAAGAGTTTGAACGCCCTGATCACCTCCAAGCACTTACACTTGGTGCCAGTGTAATTCTTCTATGCTTTACTGAACACTTTTGAGTAGTAATTGATTGAGTGATCCACCCCATCTTCATCCAATTGTGCCGAGATCAGTCCAAGTCATACTTCACTGGCGTCAATATTATGTAGAATGTTTTGTTGATGTCAGGATAGGCCAAGATTGGCGCCTCTACCAATCATGCCTTTAACTCCACAAAGGCCTTCTCCTGTTCAATGCCCTGCTTAAACTTTTTTTCCTTAGTGAGCAGGTATTTGAGGGATGCCACAAAGTCCGCAAAATGGAGGATGAACTGCTGGTAGTATCCCACCATTATGAGGAACACTTGGATATCCTTCATTCTACTTGGTGGCTCCATAGCCATTGTTGGGACTAAAGGGTTTTAGACCACTTTTCCTCTTTATTTTAATGTCAAGAGACCCAAAGCTCCCGGGTGCTGGATTATAAGGCTTTACTTTCTTTATTCAGAAATCTCTACTCAGGATAAAGTTCCTTGAGTGGTAAATCCTAACTATGTTTTTGTCTTAAATAAATAAAGGTAGGCCAAATAATTTAAATGACTAAAAGAGAGTAAAGTTTATTTTCTTAGAAACATCACTATATGGGAGATCAGGGATATTTTCTTGGTAAATCTCCAAGTGTTCCGAGCTAAGATCTATACTCATTACCAATCAGGATGCTGCGGCATGCTGGTCACATATGTCAAACCCAATTTGATCACCACATAGATCAAGTTTGAACCCCGATATCAGGGGGTTTTGGGTGAGTACTATTTTATTACATCTGCTGAGGTTGATCCCTAATATTGAGAGGTCTTGAAATTAGTTGGGGATTATCCCCAATAGTAGTTTTGTCCATTTCATTAGATCAGGTTTAATTCCCTTCATCTGACACACACAAATCTCTGATTTGGATAGGAACCATTACAGAGTCCCCCTCTAGATCTTGGCGCAGAAGGGGAAATGGCCAGAGAAATCAACTGTGTACGCAATTCACCACAGTGCCCTGAGCGACCTCCACAATCAAGTATTCATTATCTCTTTAGAAAAACAACTTATAGGGTCTCAGCCAGTTGGTTCCCAATTTGTTATTGTGACCTCCAGGCCAATGGTGGTAGAAAAGGACTAAATCATTTGGCTGGAAGGTGTGCAGAGGTTCATGCTTGTCATTGAATCAATTAGTCTCTTTAATAGTGGTAGCAGATAAGTTCTTGGAAGCCTGAGCCTGAAGTCAGATAATTTCATTGGCAATTCTTCTTATGGTAACTTTGGATGCCTAGGGAGAAGCTTGATCTAACATAGCCTGCACTTTAGAGGGCATCTGGGGGTTTCTTCCATACATTGCTTGAAAGGGAGACATCTTAGAAATTCTATGATAGCTTATTCAATAGGCCAGAATTTCACTAGGCAAATATTTAAGATAATGGAGACGGTTGGTTGTGGCCATTTTCTGGAGAGTTGACATTAAAGTACCATTCACCCGCTCTACCATTCCATTAGTGCAGGATGGTATGGAGTGGAAAATACCTGAGTAGATCACATCAGTTTGGCTAAATCATCCACCAATGACAATCGGAAATTCTGACCTTATTTTAGAGATTTATGTAAGGGCACCCATGCTGGGTGATAATCCGATTATATAAAAATATGGCGGTAGCTTTTGCCAAAGTGGAGAGTAGAGATACAGCTTCGATCACTTAGTTAAATGATCCACTACTAGGAGGAGGAACTGATGACCATTAGAGGCTCAAGGGAGGGGTTCCACAACATCAATACTAATAGTATGGAAGGGTTCACAGGGTGGAACCACTGGATGTTGAGGACGAGTCTTTAGGTTCAGCTTAACTTTTACATACCAAGCAGGGCGCTAAGACATCTTGGATTGTGACAAGCGTACCTTCCCAGTAACATTGAGTCTTAAGCCACTGGTAAGTTTTTTGAATTCCCTTGTGGCTAACTTGCAGATGCCCTCCAATATGATATCAATTTGAGCCAATGGCCTTACATAGGGCAACCATTTCCAAGATACAAATTATTACAGCTTGCTGTTTTTATCTTGAAGATTTGCCGACTTTTTGTTAATTCTTTTTTATGGTTGTGGGATTCATCTTTCCATAAATGCAATTCAGTATAGAGGTTGTAGAGTCAATCTTCATCATGGTCAGTTAAAGTTAATATGGAGAGCCTGGATAAGCAATCCACGTTTTGGTTGATGGGCCCTGGTCAATAATTAATTAAAAATCATATTTTTAAAGTTTTAAAGCCCATTGGGATAATCTTACGTCAGGATCCTTCATTTGTTGCAGCCATCACAAAAGCATAATTGGTGATTATGGTGAAATGTTTACCATATATATACAGTTGGAAATATTTAATAGCCAGTATTACGCCAAGCATTTGCGCTCTGTAGCACTATAGTTTCGTTCAGCTCTGGTTAGGGTTTTGTTATAGTAGGCGATGGGATGATCCACCAAGATTTCATCATGCTGAGCTAGTATGTCTCCTATGGCTATATCAATAGCATCAGTAAAAAGGAGAAAGGGCTTATCAAAGTTGGGATGTATAAGTAGTGGTGAATGTGAGAGAGCTGAGCGTTATAGGTCAAAGGCCTGTTGTTGCTCTTCTTTCCACTGGAAGGGTATACCTTTCTTCAATAAATACTAAAGTCTTGGAGGTATTGCAAAGTATGGAATTAATTGGTGATAATATTTCACCATCCCCCCCCCAAAAAAACCTGTACATTATGCAGGGATTTAGGGGGGTCATATTATAAATGGCCATAACCTTGTCATCCATTGGAAATATTCCAGCTTTACCTACCTTATGGCCCAAAAAATCCATTTTGCTCTGAAAGAAAGATCATTTTGATGGATTTAGATTAACGAAGCTTGCCATAACTGCTGGAAAACTTGCCAGATATTATTTATCTGCTAAGTAAAAGTTCTCAAGAATGGTAATATTGTTAAGATAAACTAGCACACAAGAACGTTTCAAATCACTTAAAGTCCGTCCATGGCGCTTTGGAAGGCGACAGAGTCGTTACATAACCCCTGCGGCATTAAAGTGGGCTTAAATAGTCCTGCACTTGAAATGAGAGCACACATCTTTAATATTTATGCGACAAGTCAATTTGCCAGTACCTACTGGTGAGATCCGTAACCAAAAATAGTGGTAACCCAACATTAAATGTAAAGAATCATCTATACATGGTGATGGATAGCTATCCTTTCAAGTAAGAGAATTAAGTCAGTAATAATCCATGACAACACAGTGGCCACCATCCTTTTTCTAAAATAATAAGAGAAGGGGGAAGCTCACAGGCTATTAGAGGACACAAGTAACCCTGATTCCAACAGCTGTCGTAACTCTAGGGCCATTGAGCTTCCTTGACTTTAGATTTTTGGTATGGCCAAGATTTAAAAGGATGGTGAGCCTCAGTCTCAATTTGGTTAATTACCCCTGACATTTTTCTGTAGTAACTTATTCCCAAGAAAAAATATTGCAATACTTCTTGAGGAAATATCCAGAGTTCTGGCATTTGTTAAGGGAGAGATTGTCTCCAATTCTACTTTTGACCAGAGCTAATGTAGGTAGAGAATTGAGCCCCTAAATCTTGTAAGGGGCAAAACCACTCACATTGGCAATAATTTCTTTGATACATAATTTTATATAAGCAATAGGGGCATTAAAAGGGACTTGGAGGGTTTGATTTGTTAGGTTCCCAGTAAGATGGAGATAGATTTCCCGTAGGAGGGATCCAAAATCCTAGCGCAGATCAACGCTTTTTGATTGAAGGGTTCAGGTGTCTACTTTGCTCCAATACTTAGGTAGAAGGGATTGAATCCTGATCCCAATATCTATGATAACTCGTGAGCAAGATGGTATCTTAAGAAGATGGGGGCATATAGAGGAGTTCCATCTTTGGCGTCCACAGCCTCAGGTAATAACTTAGTTTTTCTCCTAAAACTTGATATTTGACTTTACAAATGGAGGACGGATATTTGAAAAGGCATGTTCATTTTTTGGGGGCTCATTTACTCTTGACCAGGAATTCAAGTATTAATATAATTCAATACCCTAATAGGGACAGGTATTTTTCATTATGGTTGATAATGTTGTTAAACTCTCGCATCAGTTGGACTACAATAAGCAACTTGTAATTATCATTTTCTAGCGTGATAGCAAGAGCATTAATTAAAAGTTTCCAAATTGGAGAGGCAAGGTGGAATATGTTCCAACTACCTTAGTTGCCCAATTACCTGCCATCCATAGTCAGCTTTTTGAATCAAGTCTGGATCCATTTTATTTTCTGAATAAATCATAAGGATATGACGTTAACCTATGAGCAGGTATCAATTATTGCCAGTATTTTAAACTTATGAATGACTACTTTTACTCAAACCACTGAAGATCTAAACTGAGAATTAACAGCTAGTAGACTTTTGTTATGGATTTGTAGCAAAGCAAGCAGGTGATTCTGCTGCAGCCAAGCTTTAGGAGTGTTCAATGCATTTGTGAGTTTTATCTGCCAGTGCTTGGCTTTCCATAGAAGAGTAGACCGCCAAAATTTGTTTGGGTAACTGACCAACATAAAAGTACGAAATCTAAAGAATTCTAACTCCTTGAATAGAAAGAAATACATCAACTTCTACAGGCGCAGCTAACATAAAACACTTGAAAGCTCTGGGAATAGAGCTAGATATAGAACAAGGGTCTTGAGGCACTTGATTTCTGTCAGCATAGGGAGCTTCTTGCCCTATACTGATCGATATTTTTCCAGTTTATGGTTAATGATGCGACAAAAAGCTAAAGTAAGTTTGTTTTTTTGCAAAAAATGCAGAATAATTTGGGGGTAGGCGAATTGGGGAGTAATTACTAACACTTGGGGCTGAGGCTTATTATTATTAAAATGAGGGTCCTAGTGGGTTTAATCAGGTCAGCAAAAATCTCCAAAATGGCTTCTTTGATATGGAGGAGAGACTTCAAGTTGGAATTTACAGCTCTAAGATAGAGTAAGATAAAGGGTATATTTTAAAATGCTAAAAACAAGACAGTAATGGTGTCATCCAAAGTAAGATTATTTCTGCGCTCAACGTTAAAGCCTCAAGGTAAAAACGGTGCTCAAACTCAATAACAGTTTCTCCCTAATTATGGCTTATGCCTAGAAGTTTGCTTTTGGTTAGCTAAATTTAGGTCGCTCCCAAATTCCTAAAGCAAGCCAGACTTGGCGTCATCTCAAGTATGGCAATGCATTATATGATGCACCATAATGTCTTAAGCTACATGACAAAGACAGTATTTGGTGTTTGAGTTATGGGTGTCAATGGCTTCTTCCATAGAACTTTTGTAACAAAATAAGAAAGAGAAGATTTTCCTTTAGCCTGAGAAATAATCTCTTTATATGGCAGTCTGAACATGCCACTGAGGGGTTAATGGCTGAGCGATGTGAATTGACACTGATGGGACATTTCCATCTAAAGAGAAACAGCTATCAATGAAAGATTAGTGAGGGTGGAGAGCGTCCACTTGGCCTTGTAAGTCATTGATATCTCCAACTATTGAGTCTACCCAATCTTGGGTGGCACAAAGGCCAATCTCTTGCAAGAGCAGGGGTTAACTGCCAAATTTTGCTTTTAAGCTCAGTAGTTGCATCTCAAAGTTTGAGTTGGTATTGCCAATGGCGAATATTTTTTGCTTCATCCCACATATCACAGTGAGTAAATTCACCAAGAGTTTAAAGCATTCCTGATCCAGAGAGGGATCTGATGCTGAATTTTTATTGCTCAATGTAATAATAGTTTCACAATAAACTCAGGGTATATCTGGCAGGGAGCACCAGTTTTTTTCAGGATGAAGAATTTTTTTACCACTTGTCCCTTTCTTTTTTAAGGCCAGGAGACCCAAAGTTCCTGGGTGCTGTAATACAAGTAAACTTTCCTTGGATGGAAAGTCTTCACTCAGGATATATGTCCTTGAGCGTCAAATCCTAACTATGGAGTTTCTTCCTTAATAAAAATAGAGGTAAGCCAGATTATTAATGGCGAAAAGAGAGTAAAGTTTATCTACTTAGAAACATCATTATATATAATATTAGGGAGTTTTTCTTGGTAATTTTTTAAGCGTTAAAAGCTAAGATCTATACTCATTACCAATCAGGGACTCTGTGACATGCTGGTCACTTATGTTGAACATGATTTGATTGCCGCATGGATTGGTTTGAACCCAATTAAGGGGTTTTTGGTGAATACTATTTGATTTCATCATTCAGTGTTGATCCTCTGATATCAAGAGGGCTTGAAAATAGTCAGGTATTATTCCCAATAGTAGTTTAGCCCATTTCATAAGACAGGGTTTAATTACCTTCATCTGACACATGCAAATCCATGATTTGGATAGGAATCCTAATAAATATATAAACAGAATTTGAATTTATCACAGTAGATGTTTTTTGTAGCAATGCTATATCAATCTCCAACAGAAAAATAAAATTTAGGATAATAAACTGCTTATTTTTCTAGTTTGAGTATATCTAGAAAGTGAGAAAAACATATTGAAATTACAAAGTTTTTTGGAACTCTTTGGGAGTTTTTGACAAAGGCTTGGAATCAGATTTGAGCTGCAAAACTTTAACAAATAATTTTGAGTTCAAATTTTTAAAATTCCCAATTTTTGAGGATCACATATAAATGTTTAGCTATATTAAGGTCTAGGAGTTTCTCTTCTTCTAAAACTTGCCTTCTACCTCATGATCTTTCCTAACTTTTTTCCAGCGGTATGAGATACTAACCACTTCTTGTATATAACATTTTGAAAAGATCTTTAAAGACTTTAGTTAAAGATTTTGAAATTTTACAGAGATATTTTCTTGTCTACTTTAGTTTGCTCAATATCAGGTAAAAGAACTATCTGTGACAGGTCAATGCGGGGGAAGCTATGGTTCTGTATATCCTGGGCTACAGGTGACTATGACCAAGGGAGAAATGAGTGTAGTGAGAGGCATTGAAAGGAGCCATGTGCATTTAAAGATTTGGGAATAGATCCCAATATCAAAAAAGGTGCTGTACCTTAGTATATGACTGTCAATCTGCTATAAAGGACTTGGCTGATACATTGGAGGAGAATGTGAGTTCATTCTGTTTTTGGTTATATATCAAAATGCAGTATCCTATTAAGTGACTGTTAATGCGGCACCAAGGCCCTAAGTAAATTAGTAGCAAAAGTGACATCAACATCTCAGTAAAAACTAAAGTGTTAAAACAGGGGCAACTTATAAAACTAATTCATAAATTGTAATATGGTATGGGGTTGGTTTATACTATATAGACATAGGAATAATCCTACAAATATCCTAAGGTTTGATCCCAAACTAAGACATTTATCAAAAAATACACTCAGTACTGTAAATAATAGTAGAAAAGATAATATAAAAATAAGCACAAATAAGGGTGAAAAGTTGAGGTAAAAGCAATTAATAGTTCAAAACTTATTTAAGATCAATTTTTGATAACTATTGCCTAATTTATGTAGAAAGGTTTTATAAATTCAGTCATTGTCCCAAATTCATCACTAATCAGAAAACACGCTAAACTAAGTGTTGAGTAATTGACTGGACCTAATCGTCAAATATTTGATCATATCAGATATCAGTGATTATGGATCAGGTATATCCTAAGTATATCCAAACTTAGGATCTGCGGCCTAGCAATTTCACTTAATAATATTTGACTATGATGACATGGGCTCAGGGGCTTTATTGGTCTACGTCAAAATTAGTTTTATGTCAGTCGAGTTTTTGATCAACTTAATTACTAATTAGTGATATGAATCGCCTTGGTATGTGCTGCCAATTACATGTGAAAGTGAATCAGTCCAGCTATTTTGAAGACACATCCGAAATGCCATCTCAAGAATGAAGATGATGTTTATACTGACTCTGAGGCTGAGCAGGATGTCCTGAGTCAAAGTATATGTAGATAGTTTACAAACATTTTATGTGGTCAAGTGCCATTGAAAATGGGATGTCATGGATAAGATGTGGTGAATATTGAACCCTATAAATAACCCTCAAGTTGATGCTAATAAAATACATTCAACTACTGGACTTGTTTATAATTTAACTTATAAACTTTTTGCTTTTAGTACTCTATTTTGTATTAGTCAATATTTACTTGGGATTAGTAGGATCAGGGCGGCATGCCATCGTCCAAGTAAATGACAGTGTATAAATTTGAGTACTACCAAGAAGCTGTATTTTAAATTTTAATCACCATCCTGTCTGTTGTCATCATACAATAGACGCACATAACTTCATTCCATATCTGAAGAAGAACCAGCCCTTTGAAGCAGAACCCAAAAATCAACAAGTGGCGCTCATGGCTGGGACTGCAGATGGTGACCGCGCTGAAAAGGGGACCAATCCCAATCAATTATTCAGAACCATCACCGTGCCCAATGTGAATACTGAAATGACTGTGTACCAGATTAATTGGGAGGATGTACCCATTATTACCTATCCCAATGATCCCATTTCATCTGAAGAGCTGGAACGTCTTGAGCAGCAGTTAAGAGGGTATCAATTAGGACAAGGGCCCGCGGACAATAAAAGCAACCCTTTTTACTGCCAATGACAGAAAGATGTGTTGTGCATGAGATATCTTTCTCATCATCAATTAAGTGTAGCTCAGATCTGAAACAATTTAATTGGGATAGAGAATATCGCCCAATACTTAATTGAATTGTACATCCCACCTCTAGAAATTCTCAG